>JARKIA010000522.1:0-60063 GCA_029289565.1 Mycena galericulata
CGAATCGAACGGAGATCTGCACTTGTGGTGGCTGTCAGGAGCGCGCGCCACTTGCGCGGTACCGAGCTGGTTCTTCTTGTCTTGGTCAAGCAGTTTGGATTGAAATTGAAGTATGTTTTAAGAGAGGGTACGCGGGACGAATACGAAGCGAATTGAAGTCTTTTCAGGTCGAGATGCACCCAATTGGCCCGGCGGAGAGTCTATACGAGAAGAGTGGGAGTGGGACTCGCCCACTTCCACTAACGGTAGGCCAGTCCCACTATCAGGAGTTGATGAGAGTGGGAGTGGTAATCAATAGTGGAACTCGGCACTGCATAGCCGCGACACCATGATTTCATTGATGCGCCATCACCTAGTTGATGCGGAATCATTAGACTGTGACCGAGCTCGGCCAGTTTGTGGGGACCGGCAACGTAAAGGGTTTTGATGGCCCTCCACGATCGGTACCATGTAACCTCAGCCATCAACATTTTGGGCACTTTGAGTGGAAGATCACTTCATTTTTACATTAGAGAGTTTGTGCAGGAGCCACTAGAGCCACTCAGTGGCTGATCTGCAGTGCGCAAATGGGTGGCTCCACCCGCCAAATATCTCCGTGGATGGCTGTTGGAGCTATTGGGAACTACTTTTGGCGGGTGGAGCCACTCGTTTGCGCACTGCAAATCAGCCACTGAGTGGCGCTGATGGCTGCTGCGCAAACTCTCTATTATGCAGGAAATGTCCAGGACAGATTTTTTCGGGAACATCCTCGGTCGTTCGAGGTAACGTCTCCTTTATTTACATATCTTTCACACTCCTGCATTCTCCAAGCTATTCAGCTGACAGGTGCGGCTCATATATAAGCCGTTGACCTGGAGTGCCCGTGTAAGCTAGCTATTTAATTAAAAATTAACCCGGCCAGGGTGGCCAACGGGACGAGACTTTTCACTTTCAACTGCGGGAATTTATTTCCTTGTTCTCGCGTTTGTGCTCAACTATCAATTGAATTTCCTTCTTGCGCCTTCGAAATTCTCAGACAAGTCAAGCAAGACATAAACTCTAGGAGGTGATTTGAAATTGAATGAGAAATGAGGGTGAATACACAAACTCAGGATATGTTGTTGACAGCACTTATTTCCGAGAAGGGAGTTGCTTCAATTCAAGCTAACAGGGAGGGGGGTGTAACACATGTGCATGCCATTTATATGGCCATTATGCCGTTATTTTGGTAATCTCCATTTACGATATATTTACTGATGTTTACGACTTATTCTCGACGTGTCTTGTCATGTGATGTACTTGTAGCTACATTCGTGACTTACTTACATAATACAATCTTCTTCTACCTCACACTTCCACCTTCGGCCTCTCGCGCCCATACTCTTCTGAGTTGCGCACTAGGCCGGCGGGTGATCGGGGAGTTTACTCACCCGTTATCCACGCATTGGGCGTATCTGGAATTACCAGATGAGCGCCTGCACATGTTAGCCAGCTCTTGCTGAGCTGGCATCTACCGCGGACCACCTGCGGTACCAAGGCCATATTCGGGCCATTCCGGCACCGAATCCATCCATTCCTACCTCAATCCTACTTGGATCGAGGCTGTAACACACTCTCAAGACCCGCCAGCTCATTGTGGCAGTAATCCCCTCAAATATTCCTAGGATTCTTAAGTGAAGTCTTACCTGAGGGGGGGGGAAACCAGTCTTCTTGAGGCCTGTACCCTGTGTTACACGTATTCATACATGAGATTATCGTAAAGTGACCACAGAGATTGGCTTAAGCCTAGGTCAGAGTCTACTCATACCTTTTGATTCTCACTGTAACACAGAATGTTGAGTTTCCTGTCCGAGATAAGGAGGCTCAGTAAATAAGTAGCTTAAGTTGACTGAGTAACTCGGCACTGACATGGAAGGATGTGTTTACCCGTCACTGATGCAGTGTGTTGAGCACGTCAGTGGACACGCACCTAACATGTAGTGTTGTTCGGGTCGGGTTGGGCTTGGTCTGGGTCGTACCGCGCATGGTTCAAGAAAAATCTCACCGACCCTACGTTGAGCCCGGACTTAGTTGTATTTTTTCTGAACTGATTTTAGTACATAAGGTGGTAGATCTCCCATTAGCCTCATCATGTATTCAAAATAACCTGAATAGCATTTCCAACCATCTGAAATCATTATATGTTCAGTTTTTGGAACCCCATCAACAGAGCGGAGTCTTCCGTGCCACCTCAAGCACTAGTATTCAAATTTCAAAGTCATTCCAATGTGGAAGTCATGTATTCGTGTACCTCTGGTATGCTGAAATCCAAAATTTAAATTGAGAATTATGAGGATTCAGAGTACCCGGAAAAGCCAGGACCAAAGCCCGAGTCACGGGCTTGGAAAAAATCTGAGCCTGTCCCTGAGCCCGCCTCAACCCGCCTCGGGTCAGGCATGGGTCGGGCCTGGAGCCCGGGACAACACTACAAATAACACGGCACTTGACACGAGTCACACGACTGAGCGGTGCGCCTAAGAAAATGAACCGTTAGGAACTCTCAGTGCCGATATTGGCCAATTTAAAACACGAAGTCAAAAAAAGCATCACCAGTGCTGCACTACTGCCACACTGTGCGCGTACCCGGGGCCCAATCAGTTGCGGGCGGGATGGCGGGAATCGATCACGGTGTGCCGAGTCACATCATGATTGATTTGATGTTGCCGAGATGTTCACAAACCGAGTCCCACTAATGATGGCAACTCCCACTACTGATGGTGACCGACTCCCACTAACGATGGTGAGTTCCACTATCCAGACCACTGATAGTGGGAGTGGACGAGTCCCACTCCCACTCTTCTCGTCGGTACTCGTTCAACCGGGCCATAGACAGCAAGGTGTCTAGCCTGTGGTAGCTAAGCTAGATGTCTATAGCCTGGCTGAACACAGTGACTGAAAATGCCAGCATCTTTTCTGATACCTTTCAATAGTTTCCCTTCGACCCAGAACAGTTTTCTCACCATAAAATTGAATTGTATATGAGCAGAACTCAATGCTGTCAACTGTTAAATGATCAAAACCAATATTTAACAATACAATCCATCTACTGAAATCATCAAACATGTGGGCTTGTCTTGTATTCGTCTTCGCAACCTCAGTAAATGGGAGCCGACCACATTATTAAGATTGTTCATGGTTCCCTTTTTCGGCCCTTTTTCACTTCCTTTTTCACTCCCTTGTTTGTGTCTCGAGCTCAGAGAAGAGTAATTAGATCAACATAACACCTAGCATTTCCCAATTTCCGTCACTTTTGAACTTATGCTAGGTTTCTTCTCCCTTTTCAAACATTTTTACATGCAAAGTTGGAAAGGGAAAAACAAACCTGGGCCAGGGAGAGAAAAATGAGTGGAAAAGGGGCTACTGTGCATGACCCTATTTGTACATGTTGAGTTGGGATCTCTTTGTATAGCTGTGCGCTAGATGCGGACAGCCACAGTGTCCCATCGAGAAAATTGACCCTAGTTGGTTCGTGCTGGCAGATGGCTGAGCTATGCCTGTGGGCACATCAAGTATGGTTGATGCACTGGTTTTATCTGGGCTTCAGCAACCATTGCTTTTAGGCACATTCCACGAAAAAAATTTGCATGCACCCAGGATCGAACACACACCAGGATGCAGTTCAGAAAGCGGGCCGGTAATTGCTGAACCGTCAGGTTTGGCTACCCTGGGGAACTTGCCTATCCGCCAACATTTGCTACAAGGACAAACACAATTTAGTCATGACAAATTAGTCATTGCCCAAAAACAGACTAAAAGAATGAAAGGAAAATAGAATCGAAATGGACAGTGTCGGAATAGGTTTTTGCACCCTCTTCTCGTCGGAAATTTTACCTGTCTACAAGTCCATTTCCTCTCTTGTGAGCAAAGAGGTCCAGTTTGAATTTTATGGTTAGTCATATATGCTTTATGTTCGGGCCGTATCAGTTCGGAGTCCGTCGGTCGAAAGTCACCCTGCCGGAATCAAGCCGGTGGGCAATCCCGATTGTCCCTCCTGGATGATCGCATGAAGCGTCAATTGGGGTTCAAGTCGGTTTGACCTGAGTTCTGCCTGCCTTCTCCAAACAAAGCACCCAAATGTTGCTAATATGTACTATGATCCCCTATTATTCATATTTAGTAGGCTGCGTTGACGATGAGACCACACAAGCATTCGTAAAGGAGATTGAACACATTGGTCATGCAGAAGCATGCCGTGTCGAGACCTGGTACACAGTGCTGTCTGCTATGAAAATTAAACTGAGCCCCAAGAAGATTCAAAGTGCAAGCCATTTTTGGGCCCTTTGAGAGTCTCCGGTCCATAAACAAGTGTGTTGGGTCGTCAAGTCACTATTCTGATGGCAAGCTGAAACAGGCATACATTTCAGGATTTCTAATATGCAAACACATTTTTTTGCCTACCACACTCAACTTCTGATAAAACTTCTTTAGTAAAAAAAATGTTCACAGGCCCCATACCTGGGAAGACCTGAAAATATGATGGCTGTCCTCCACACAAGGCATACTTTGGTGGACATTTTTCGGAATTTCTTTGTCAATTTTCAAGGTTTATACAATTTCCCGGTACATAACACAGATGGTGGCATTATTATGAGTATTTTTTATCATCGCAAGCCAGTCAAAGTGGCAGAGCATTTTTCGCGAGCTCTAAATGTCCTGTAGATTCAAAAGGAACAAGGATATTTAGATTCACAGATTTTTTCGGCATAAAAAAATCGAGACCCCCACAACTCCCACATTTTATCAATATTTTGCGTCGTGTATATCATTCTCTATATAAGTGCCTTTGGTGTTTATCTGATCCAATTCTGTTCCAACTAATTTATTCATCCAAGGTTCAGCCTCTGCCTCGAAGAGGCCTGATCCATGTCATATAGCCGGTTACAGCCACTATTTTATCACAAAAAATCTAATGAAACTCGTAAAAAAGACTTCAACACAGCCACTCTATTATCATAACGATCCTGGGGGACTGACTTGTTCAGAGGTCGAAAAATCCTCATATTGATTTCCCAAATGGACGATTACTTATTACATAAGCACTCATAATTTTTGTCTTTTCCGACATCTAAAATCTCCTCAGAAACATCAGTTGCTTCACGCACCAGGCTCGCGATTTACTGTTGAACGTTCTGTTGAATTTGATACAGGCACATAGGCAGTCTGGTGCATGTATTCTGTGCGCCGAATGTCAGTAGCTACTGAGAGTCCTCTAAGAGTGCTTGCTTCGCTTTTACTTCATACGTGCACTGTCTAGAATGAATCACCGCCACTCCTCTGCTTGCGGAGCGGTGCACCAACCAACCTCGTCCGCACCATCCCCGCCGCGCGGAGGTTGCCATCAGTTGGATGTTCGACCTGTTCTAGGAGTGTTTCGAGCTCGGGATGATTGCGATACAGCCATATTGCGTGGAGAATTCCGGTTCCATTGATCGGCATATCCTTGTTATTCTCAGAGCCCCGCTGCAACCACAAGGACAGGAATATGAGCACGACGGATATTGCAAGGCCGGCCGAGACCTGAGATATATCAGCTTCGCGTATAATAATCAAATTGGCGACGTACGGCAATTATGCTCAACTGTGATGCAGTTCTTGAATGTGAATGTGGGTGTGGCAATTGATTCGCGTACCTCCAATCTAGCTTCTATAAATATTTCGGTGACTGTGGCATTTCCTGGAAGTAGGCGGGGAGGATTCGGAACGGAATCAAGGGACATGTCACTCCCGAGGGTCCCGTTATTGATCGAAAAATCTATGCCGCCAGAGACAGCTCTGTGTGTCGGAGGAATGTGACCTACTGGAAATCCACGTAAATCGAAATGTGATTTGGTAGTAGTTTGAGCTTACATGTCCAAAACATGGAGGCAACGAGGATCGATAGGGCATTCTCGACATCATGCAGAGTTGCATTGCGCGTGTCATTGTGGTTTGCCGCGGGTAAATCCAACTTCTGGATAAGATATCTTGTGATGGGGAACAGACGGTAAATGGAGAGAATAGCATATCAATAGATATGCTTACAGGTCTGCAACGGACGCAAATACGAGGCCGCTCAGCCCAGAACCGGCAGCATAGTCAAGCTGAAAATCAGATGGAGGAATCGAATTGTACCATGTTCCCCACTAAAAAAAAGTCATTTAAGCGCAAGACTGGGGTATCGACTACGAACTGTGTCTATAAACAAATTACCAGTTGTTCCATTGTCTGCACTGTAGTTCCCGTAATCTTGGGGGCCTGTGTATGCCGTCCAAGTCGAGAAGGTCTTTTTAAAATCCGGTTCCACTGTGTGTATTTGCCGGGATTGAGCATTCACCACTGCTGTCTGGTTTACAAGTGACAGCGAACACTGGAAAACTTGGATGGAGGAAACGGAGGTGTTCATCGACGGACTGAGCTTCACCCAGGGTCCGACGTTGCCGGCGGAATCTATGATCGGAATCGTGCTGTAAAAGACGACGGAGTGTATGGCCAAGGGGCTGGCTATGGAAATCATGCCTGGTTCTATACCGAGCCAAGATCAGGAGCAATTAGATTTCATTCAAGGAAATGATCCTACGAGTCGAGTAGATATTGTATTGATTTGGAGAGGTGGTTTCCCAGTACCCATCGTCCTCGGCGAATTGGAGTTTTGGCGTTTCTGGAACATATCCACAAGTAATGTTGAAGCCTGTGGCGTTCACGGTCGCATTACCTGATGGTACAGTGGTTTGGAGCACATCATACAATGTTCCCTCCTGTAATCCTAGGCTTGTTGTACTGTCCATGATAGATGGGAGAAAGTTTAGCGAGCCAGCCGCATAGATCTCCATATTTTGACTGTGCACGGCGGTATCAGTTGTTTGGTGGCTTTGAACACGAATTTACTCACGACGCGATTTGATCGGGGGTGCCATTATATGCCGGGAGACCATATGTACCAGCGCCAAAAGTCCGAGATGAGTTGAATGTTCCCAAAGAAAACAGCGACGAGGTAGTGACGTGAAGGCCCAAGATGGTTGCAAGATACACGGCGGCGGAGAGAACTCCAATGATCGATACATGGGCGGCAGAGACCTTGTGTTGCCAGAAATGAGAAATGGCAGCGCCGATTCCCGACCATGCGGCGACGTTGTCGTGAGTGACTGTCAGCACTTCCTCGATTTGTAGACTACGTCTCATGGAAAGTGTCTGTACGACGAAGACTAGCAGCGCCGAGTATATCTGTGATAACAAAAATCAGGACCATCCCAAACTGCGAAGTAAACAGATACACGCAGTTGCGAATGCTGTCGTGGTTGCGGTAATAAGGAAAGACGCGAGGTTCTGATTTTCCAGAACGACCGTGACTCGATGCTCCAAGCCGCTCGCCCAAATGCCGAGAAGCGTCAAATGCATGACAACCAGCGCGGAATGGAGGACCAAAGATGATAGGCGCAGAGTACGGGATGCCGTATACGACGAGCTCTTCGGTGCTGCACGACCACGGATTCAGTAATATACCACTTCAACAAGCATTTATGTTACTCACCTTCGTGTGAAGTCTTATTGGAATCGAGTAGGGTGTCTGTGGTGTCCTCGTCCCGTGGAGACGCGGCTCTGTCAGAACTGCCGATACGCAATTCTCTTGGCAGGAGAGGATGAAAGTTAGAGCGGTACATCGAGAGCTGGTTTAGGGAGAAAAGGCGATTGGCATCAGCCCGAAATGAAGCAGCTTTTGTATTGTACGCTTGACCTATTACGGCGTGGATGGATGGTATTTGTGAATGGAAGTTACTGCTTTGGTTGCTATAAGCATCACAGATGGTGATCAGGGCGAAGTGATAGATAGTAATGCTAGCGGGAGTCTGGGGGCATCGCAAGCCTCGTGTCTTAGAATATACTCTAAGACATCTCTGTGTATCCTTCTGCACTTGACAGGGCCGGAAGACGACCAAACGTCTCTGTGCATCGACAACAGAGCTACTATACTTACATCGCTGAAACCTGTTTCACAGGCACCAATCCTATCAAAGATCGGGAGTTTAAATTGTCAATGAAAGGGTTCATCGAGAGCTAGATTCACAATCCAAGATAGTGAATTTTCAG
The DNA here is from genome assembly GCA_029289565.1 of Mycena galericulata. Classification (NCBI taxonomy): domain Eukaryota; kingdom Fungi; phylum Basidiomycota; class Agaricomycetes; order Agaricales; family Mycenaceae; genus Mycena; species Mycena galericulata. The sequence goes on from JARKIA010000522.1 coordinate 8,083, forward strand.
CGTGTGAATGGTACTTGGTGTGATTAGCTCCATGCTGATCTTCGCCACAAGGCGGGAGGCGGGCGATATGAACGGGAGGAGTATCACAAAACTGCACTTAGTGGCAATGTCCGTTGGCATGAACGAGATGCGTTTTACTCTCCTTCTCTCCGCTTAAAATCTCTCCTGAAGATGAACAGGGAATCATGCTTCCAAGGGTTGGCGATCAATCAAAGCTCGGATTGCTGAGTGCGTGTAATACGTCGGTGGAAGTATTTCCACGCTCTTTCACGGGATGTTGCGGAGGAAATATGGTCAGATTGCGCGGGGAGAAGAGGGAAGGACTTCTGGTCGCTGTGTGACTTGCATCATGGATGGATGGATGGATGGATGGATGTGCAGGCTGTGGGCACTGTAGGGTGGCGCCGCTAAGTATACGGCGTTACCGATCGCCTCACGTAAAGCCGTAATGTGTAAACCGATCCACATTATATAGTGTTACTGCTGTTGAACCGATTCCCGAACCTGAACTCAGGGTTCGGAGATTCCTAGATTTTGGTGCACAGGTGCGAACATGTGCGAACCTGTTTGAACCAGAAATTTTTAGGGGCTATTTGATACACTATATTGAATAGTTCTTCTGCTAAAGCCTCGCCACAATCCGCCTGAACTGAATTTGAACCCGAGATTTACCTTCATGGAGTTCGTTGTGTTTGATGCAGATCTGGCGACAGCCTAATAAATATTTATCGCATAGCCCGATCCTGACCCGAACGGGGGTCTCCGCGCGCGTTATGGCCGGACTGCCGATTCTATAAGGAACGACGCGCGACCAAGCCATATCCTTTTGATCCTCACAGGGTTAGGGGATGAATTTTAGATTGATTGATTGGAAAGTATCCTTGACTGCATGTACAGCACTTCGTAGTTCTCGCGCAGGGACGTCGTCGCAGACGGAGCGTTCATATCGGAATGTAGTGTCTTCCTATGGTACTGATGTTTCTGCTGTTGTTCATGAGAAATCTGGCGGCGCAAAATGCAGCAAAAGAACTTTGATTCAAAAATGGGCATCAGAGACCAAAGCCGAGGTGATTCCAAATGGAGAAGCGTCTTGCCCTGTCCTCCCACTCTGCGACGGCGCGTTTTCCGGATCTACTCATCCGAATCGGTTGGGTTACTAGGGATATGCGAAAGGGAGGACAGAAAGGCATACATGCATATCACCAATTCACGAATCGCACCGAGGGAGGAACTACTGAGGTATGTGGCATTGAAAGTGCAAGGGATTTGTCGAGAAGTGCGACAGTGATAGGAGTTCGCATTCCGAAGTCGAGCAGTCAGACAGCAAAGAAGCCTGGCGGGACACAGGCAGAGCAAGCACTCCGATTCGTGTATGTCAAATAGGGTATTGGAGGCCGCTCGAACGGCAAACGGAGTAGCGGACTTCTGGGGAAGAAGGGCGGATACATCGAAGCCTCTCCTAGTACGAGAGCTCCTTGCCAGAATTGTCGACGAGACGCATTCGGCGCCGTTATCTCGGGTAGAGGACTTGGAGTGGCTGAAAGGGAAGAGGTCGTGAGTTCACCTGTGTATGCCGTTGTCTATTGAGGACACGCAGTCTCGTGTTGTCCGGAACAGGAGTCGCCGGAGTCAGATGTTGCCCAAGACGTCGAGGAGCGAAGATCCAGGTGGCGAAAGAAAAGAGGGAAAGGCTATACCAAAAGAAACGAAAGTACCAGAGACCTAGCCAGGATCCCAGAGGAAGAGCGTACATAGGCTTTCCGAGATGAGCGCGGAAGTCAAGTCCGATCAAGGCGCTTGAACAAATAAGGCTCGGCCCGCCGGAACGTCGGCGTTTCGGCGTTTCGGACTTCCGCCTTCTGTCCTTCGACTTGCCTTCCACTGTCACTCCTCGCTCTGCTCGCTCAGGCTCTCGTCACCGGCCGCCGTACTGAATTCTTGTCGGCCACGGAATCCTCAGGGAATCGCGATTATGTCCAACCTTTTCCATCCGACATCGACCTCTCTTGCTCTTGTTCTTTCTTGCCACCAACTTGTCACTGCGGATTGGTGCGGACTCTGACAGAGTGAACTCGCGGAGCCCATGCACCCTAGCCTTGGGATGCCCGGGATTCGGATGACTTGTTTCCGGCGGGCTCCTTCTCTGAGCACCGCGGCTGTTCTCAAGTTCTTGTTCGGCGTCGGGCGACGCGCGAGATCTTGACCTCCTGCGCATTCCTTCGCAAATTCACTCCAGTGGTGTGCATTATAATTCTGGCTCCTAAAATTGAAGGGTGCACCAAATATTCCCACGCGTATCTGCGTTTGTGGAACGTGCATCAGGCTGCCCGAACCACCGTTCGACTCGGGGCTGGGTGATGGGTGAATTGCCTGCATCCTTTTTCCCCGAAATTCGCCACTCACTCGTGTGCCTCCACACATTTGACAGATATCCTCACATCAGCACCTTTTGACCCTGGTCATCAGTCGAATGTGACTCCGAATGGCCAACTCATCGCTCCAATACCTCGGTTCCCGGGATCGATAGAAAGGCTCTGCGGCGAGCGGTGCTCATCTGCTTCCATTGACCGCTATGAGACGTTGCTTCAAAGTCAATTGCAGATACCCTTGTTCGACTCAGGGACGGGACATCACTTGTCTGCACGGGTATTTCTTTCTCTCTATTTATTCACATCTCACTCATCCCTGTCAGAACGCCAAGTGACTACTGTGATAGTCCCGGCGCTCAACCGGGATAAACAGAGGCCATGGATTGCACCTCACCATGTTATGTTTCTTCTGATTTCCCGTTCATAGAAAAATCGAGTTGGAGGTCACCGAGCATGAATGCATTCGCTCCCACGTTATATGACAAGGCCCTGGCGCGCGGCCCGTATCTCTCCCCATTTCGAGGGAGTCGAGATATGGGCTACACCCCGTTTCGGCTCGGGGCTGGACCATGATTCAGCGACTACGGTAGTTTTTCTTGCTCGTCTTGCGCATTTAGTCAGATCTCATCCCTGCGGACCAGAATACAGGTTTACAGGACCCCATTCTGCACTCACCGATCACTGATGCATTGCGCTCCATCGCCGCAGCATATACGAGCCCCCGTTTCCCGTAGAAAGCTTGGCAGCGCATGGCGCACATTTGCTCCTCATTTCCACAGAGTCGTGGTTCGATAACGGAGAAACTGCGTTCGACTCGCGGGAGGGGCATAATCTGACCCCAGAAGTTTTTCTTTCTCATCTTCCAGTTTTTCGTTATGTAATTCAGATCTCAGTCTCGCTCACGCGTGTATGAAGAACGCGATATTATAATCTAGAACCGCAACCCGAGGCGTGCAACCCACCACAGTATGATGTTTCTCTTCTGATTCTCTCGTTCATCGAAAATTCAAATTCAAACTCACCGAGCACATATACATTGGGATCCAATGCTGCGTTATACACCAGCTCTCGCCTTCGCTAGGGAGGCGCCGGCGGCGCGCGGCGCGCATCTGCTCACATTGGCTGATGATCATGTAGATTGCACTGCAGAGACCCCGTTCGACTCGGGGCTGAACCCATGTGCTAGGTGATATCGCAATTTTTTTTTCCTGATGTTGCGATTCCCTTCGCTCCTCTCTCCCTCAAGGAGGTGCACCATTTACTTCGAACCTCATTATCATTCGACTTGGGGTGAACATTTTTGGTGAGGATCAGCATCTTTATCTTTCCTTCGCGCCTTTGACTCCGGATAAGACTTCTCTTTTCCTCCTTCGCCGTTGGACACCTGTTCACCTATCTGAAAAATATCGACTGCGGTAAAAATATCGCATCGTAAGTGCTGCTCTTCGGTCACGTTCTGAGAGTAGTCCTCAACTCTCAATCTCACGAACAAGGCTTGGCGGCGCGCGGGGCGCATGTGCTTCCAATCAGCAATTGACAAATGACTGCAGATAGCCCCGTTCGACTTGGGGCCAGGCCATCAAGGTGGAAGTTTGATATTTTTAATTTGTATCTTCTTCGCTCTCATTCTTCTGCTCATATCTCGCACAGATGATGTTCTTGCGCTCGGAAATATTTTACATCTTTACAGCCCCCATCATTTGAATCCCCGCTCCCCGATGCGTTCGGTCGTCGCCCCATTACGCCCTCCAATACGTCGTGGTATTTCCCTGCTCCCAGTTTCCAAGCAGCGGCTCAGTAGCACTCGACGTACATCTGTTTCACTGTAATGATGTAAGTAAACTGACGACAGAGACGCCCCAATTGACTCAGACTCGGCCTTTTGTCAAGCTCGGCACTTCTTTCTTTGTGATGCTGTTCTTTCTTATCGCCACAGCTGGACGCCCGACGGAAAAAAATCGCACCGTGCACGCCTCCAGTTTCCATCAACGGTTCAGAGCCGTGGTTTACCGCTGCGCCGACTCTCGTTCTTAAATTCGAATAGATACATGCAAGATACATGTATCTGACGGGTAAGAATAATCGCACAAAGGTTCCGTTAGACGTGTCCAAAACTTTGCTAGTTACCTATTCCATCTCTCTCGGACGACAACGTCTAAAACGCAGGCTCTTCAATGCATGCACAGTGGATACCGTGTGTGCTGCACAGAGGGAGAGTCTCAGCATGGGTCAAGAAGTGATAGGGTGACGCACCATCGAAAGGAGTGGGCGTAAATGAGTATCCCAAATCACTGGTCCTTCTGCGCTTGCGTGAATTCGCCGAGTCCTTGTCGGCTTCATCTGGAACTCCGATCTCGTTAGAATAGAAATGGAAATAAAAATCTGAAACAGGCGCACCTGCTTCGGATACAAAGCGGTGGTGGAAACCCATCGGTGGCTTGGGGTCTGTAGTATGTTTCGCATGAGGATGGAACGCGCACGGGATTGAAATAAAATTTACCCGAATCTGACGTCGAGGTTCCAGCCGGAGTTAGCGAGACGGCTTGAGGTGTCTCAGGAAGCGGATTCGGCTGGAGGAGCTGGCTCATGTCTTGCAGCTTTTGCGCGAGTTGGGTCCGGTCATCAACAAGTGCCTTTTGTTCTGCTTCGAGTGCGGTACGCTGCGCATTCAGCGCCTCGCGCTCCTTCGCCAAGGCCTCCTGATCCTTCTTTAGCTTGCCCTGGTTTTTGACGGACACCGCAGATGCCAGGCGGTTCCGCACGTGCACCGCCTCCACAGCCACGCGCACCCGTTCCTCGGTCTCGCTACGTGCCAGATCCCGCGCTTGTGTAGCATCCGCAGCAACCTTCCGTAGACCCTCGATCTCAACTCTATCCCTCTCCACGAGCACCTTGAGAGCCACAATCTCAGATCGGAGTGCATCCAAGCGCTGTTCGGCCACGGCGACAGAAATCGTTGGGGTTTTCAGCTGAGCTTGCGCGATGGCTAGCGAGCGCTGAGCCTGGTCGAGTGCTGCCGCTGCAGAAACGTAAGGCTCGCCACCAGTGGGAGGACCAGTTTCTTTGGCCTCCGTTTTCATCATGGGGAACGTATCCAGGGCGCGCACGTCGTAGTAAGGAGCAAAAAGAAATTGCTCATCACGGATCACAGATCACAGATCATTGATCAATCGGTCCGAACTCAAGCCGAACTCGTATTTTCAGAGGTTGAAATCAATGAACTGAGGCATTGATAAGAAAAACCCCACGAAGACCATGGCCTTCCTCGAATCGAATGGGATTCCTGCAACTATCCATTCCAAAATTTGCACCCGGGCGCGCCTGAATCAGTACCCAATGCTGAGATATTTTTGAATAATAAAGGTGAAGCTAGATGTTGGTTTCCGATTTATGTCGCCGTATCAATTGTGCTTTCTACCCAAGGAGAAACATGCTACCTCGTGTGGAAGAAAAATATGAAGTTGAACGGAAAAATAAAAGTACGAGCATTACATCTACCCACTAGCTCAACCCCGTGAATAAATTCACGGGCATTGGTAGGTTGAAAGAAATATATTGAGCTGCATCCCATTCTCTCGGACCTCTTTTCCCCCCCCCTTCATTTACCCCTTTTCCTCCTCCTTGACTCCTACCTTTCCCTGAGCTCTTGCCCTGAGCCTGTCCCAGTAAAAAAAAATGTAGCTATCACATCTTATTTCATGCTCCCTCCCTCTGAAGCTTCAAATTTTCCTTGGTGTTTGCAAGGGAAAGGGGATGACCTCCGGATCTACCAGTGCGGCATGATCGCCTGCCTAGGGCCTTTTCCGCCCGGCGCACTCTCAACCATGCTCAGCATTACAGCCCTTTGCGGAACATAGGGCGTGGCCATTTTTTTTTTCCTTTTTGAGACATTTTCGATATTTTGGACCATTTCCCTCACTGCAGACTCAATTCACAATGTATCGCTCTGAAAACTATATGAGCGGAATCGCAATGGAATTCCGCGTTTCCTCTCGTGCTTCGTTTATTTTTATTCAACCTGTAAAATATGTAGTATAAAATTATGACTCATTCAAGCAGATCTCCTCCCACAAGGGGAGATGTTGATACGGTGCTCCAGGCTGTGATTACAGCAGACATAGGCACATTTCAGAGGTCGCCTCGTCGCTGTATTTGGTTTTTTGTGCCTCTGCTGCCCAAACGATGCAATTGAATGTGAAGATATTAGTGTCTACTTAAGTACGATGTTTCTGCATGCTATATTGACCGGGTACTCAGAGGTTTGTTCTGGGCCCCCTATGAGGTCTTTAGAACAAACCCCACGACTCAGATTCTGAGTACAGTCCCTCACTATGGAACGCGACGCGCCTCAATGTGACATCAGTTACGGATAACTGCACCACGTGACTGTTACAGATCGCAAAATGGCGCGCGTCGCGTTCCATAGTGAGGGACTGTACTCAGAATCTGAGTCGTGGGGTTTGTTCTAAAGACCTCATAGGGGGCCCAGAACAAACCTCTGAGTACCCGGTCAATATAGCATGCAGAAACATCGTACTTAAGTAGACACTAATATCTTCACATTCAATTGCATCGTTTGGGCAGCAGAGGCACAAAAAACCAAATACAGCGACGAGGCGACCTCTGAAATGTGCCTATGTCTGCTGTAATCACAGCCTGGAGCACCGTATCAACATCTCCCCTTGTGGGAGGAGATCTGCTTGAATGAGTCATAATTTTATACTACATATTCTACAGGTTGAATAAAAATAAACGAAGCACGAGAGGAAACGCGGAATTCCATTGTGATTCCGCTCATATAGTTTTCAGAGAAATACATTGGGAATTGAGTCTGCAGTGAGGGAAATGGTCCAAAATATCGAAAATGTCTCAAAAAGGAAAAAAAAAAATGGCCGCGCCCTATGTTCCGCAAAGGGCTGTAATATTTCCTCTGGTCACGACCCATGCCATTGCCATGAGTTCCCACTGATTACTTCCCACCATTTTGGCTTGAGCTCTGCAACTTCAAGCATCAGCATTGCAAGGAATACGGCTCACCAAATTTGCGGCTTCTTTGGGCCCGGCTCGGCCCCGCCGCGGCATGCTGCAACTGCCGGGGCTCTTCTCGGCTCGGCGCGTTCTCGACATAGGATCGGCAGGAGTCTTGGTCAGATGCCGCCGTGTCGGATCGTGGGCGTGAGATTTTCGAACATTCTTTGATGTTCGTTATCTCCCCCATTTTATTATATAGATAGACTAGTGTAAGCCCGTCAAAAAATTGACGGGTATGTTGCTTGGCTCCCATTGCCACTTTAAGCTGATCTAGATATGTGTAATTGCTAAACACATTGTAGGGCCTGTCACAGTAGGTGATTTCGCCGATTTCAATCCCTGGTTTCGCGGATTTCACCCTCAAAAGTTGAAATCCAGATTGAGATCAGGCCCGAAATCGGCTACTGCGAAAGGCCCTAATATTTCCTCCTCCCGTTCTCTCAGGCCCTTCTTTATCTTTTTGTCTTGAACCTCGTTAAAATTTGACAATGCCAGGGCCCTTTTCAGTGTTCTAGGCCCGGCACGCTGGAGTCCTGCACAGCTCCTGAGGATGGTCCCCGTTTGTATTTTATTTTTCCTTACTTTCCATGATGTGTTCCCTTCCATCCTCCTTTCTCCTGTCCTCACTCTGTTGTGTTGACATCTGAAAGTACAGGTATGACCCATTCAAGTTACACAGTGACCAGTTCTCCGACTTCCTACTTGTGTGAATTTCTTGTCCTAACCCAATTCAAGCCTGCCAATTCACTCAGTACAGCACGATGTAGTTGCAATCAACTCTACAGGAGGTAATAATCTGTTGAGTCCTGCCCAGTTCCTCCCAGCTTCCATGATGGATGATGTGGTCTACATCTCTTGCCCCGGTCCCATTGGCATTTGAAAGCTAGAACATGGCAACAGCATGCTCCAATTGCTTCTGGTTTCCTATCCCCATCTCAGAGGCTTCGCTGCTCCAATCATTGCAAGAATGTCTGCAACTTGGCTCGCGGATGTAAGATCCGGCCCGGCTGTGGCGGTATGACGCTTCTCGGCATTCTCGCCCCTGCTAACTGCCGAGTCCCAGTTCGGCCGGCGTTAGAACCCGTGGTGTCGAACCGTTCTCGGGTGTCCCCAGGGTTGTGCCGCATCAAATGCCGCCCGGGCCGTGCATGATCGCGAGCTGGAGCAGCATGCCGAGTCATGCCGAGCTCCGTGGAAGTCTCGACTGGCCCAAGCACGACCGAGTCCTGCCAAGTTCTCGACGGTCGGGCCGGGTCCGATAGCGCCGTCCATGACCGTGAGACGCAAGTCTAGGCCTAAGTCTGGCCCATCATAGTTATACCCCCCCCTCATATTATAATAAAGAAGATAAGTGCCCAGCCCCGAATCGAATGGGGTCGAGTCTTCTGTGGAAGACTTCTAGAATTTCATGGAGTAGCTACGTACCACGCGCCACAGGGCATTGCGATTCCGATCCGGCTCTGAGATATCGGAGAATATCAGCTGAGCGAATTTCTGAAGGTATACGCAGTACGCACAGTTACACTTCCTCTTGCCGGAGATGCTTTTATGCGGGCGAGAAGAAAATACTATTCTCTTATAAACAGATGCTACAACAGAAATTACTCGGACCTCGTATGTTGTAAGAAATACTTTCTAGGATTGATTGTCGTGCAACGAATATGATAGCGCGACTTTCGGGCAAGGAAACCTGGCCCAGTGTCTGCAGTACAAAAACATTGGATATACGTGGAGAGGTATATGGCCCAAGCTCGAGTCGAACGGGGGCTCTGCGGTCAAATGATCGCAGCTTATCATGGATATATGAAGCAGATGCGCACCGTGCGTTCCTGGGCCTTGGCCTTGACATGTTCAGGTGGGATTTGAAATACTCTACAGAAACGTCTGCGAGGAAATTATATCGAAGCCGACGTGAAGGAGGGAGCAGTACGAGACAAGTGCCGGAGCTGTATGGTTGTACCTTGGGAACTGCAACTGCACTCCATCGATACTCATCCCAGACTCGAATCAAACGGAGTCCCGAGGCTGGGTCAATTTTCATGGTAATCAATAACTGTGTACTAGTACAGTGTGCCTCCTGTACTTGAATTCGTTAGTGAGATATCTCTTGAGGCGTTGAGGGAGGCGGAGGGGTCGGGGCCAGAAGACAATCGACGGACTCGGATTCAGCACGGAATCTACAACAGAGATTTGAGAGACGGAGTCCTATTCCTAACCTTCAAATCCCCGTTCTTATCGCGTGAACATCATCCGTGTATAAAACCTTTTTTCGTTGGATATCATGTGCTCGGGATCCCTGAATCCGCAATCTGCGGTTGCGGTTCTGGTTTGTGTTTCGTATTCCGTGGTTTGCGGTTTGCCTATGATAGCCGAATAGCCGAGTTTGGCCGAACTCTCACGGTTCGATGCCGTCCCGAGTACTGCTCCAATTCACCGTAAGATGAGTATATATCATCGCCAGATAGGTTTAAAATTACTTTAACGGTTAAATTCAATGTGCACAAAGATCCCAGCCCCACCTCCAGCCCCATTCCGAGAGGTAAATTTATGTCCAATGAGATATAGTGCTAACCCTGGATTACAGGCCACACTGGGTGTGAGAGCAAGTTGTATTATTATTAGAGCTGCCTGTGTCTCAGTATTCTCCCTCTTTCATGTCCCTTGAATGAGTGGGACGCCTCCAAGTCGAAAAAGGTTACCTTGCCGAGCCCCGGATCAACTTCAACTGATCCGCCTCCGGTTCAATCCCGTTTTGGTCGTTGAAACTTTGGACCAACCTTGACCGCAGGACACCAGAAGCACTTGCAACATATTGAGGCCACATCAAAAGTCCAAAACCCCGGACAGAAAGTAAAGAAATGTTCAGAAACCCCATTCTTAAACCACGAACTTGGCACAAAACCACGGTCGTCAATCACAAACAAGATCAAATCCACGGACTTCAACCTGGGTTCCAGACCGAATAATAAACAACGAAAAAAAACGTCATATCCGTGGAACTGGCAACTGTGAATCTATCGTTCAAGTCCGGCACTTATTTATCACTCTCCTCAATTCATCGGGCGTAACGCACCGAACTTCCGGCTTGTGTGCTGTGCTTCTCGTCTTCAAATCTCCTTCTCCAAGCTACAAACATGGGTTTGCAGACTGCGGTGATCATGTGCTGCCGTATTAGGTTGTCTGCAGATTTTCCCGTCAGATCTGGGCTGTGCCCTTCCGACTTGTGTTCACGAAAGCTATTTGTATTAAACGTCTGATTTCTTGGTTCACCCTACAGGTTTACTTATTCCTCGGGGACGCATCAGTCATCCCGATTGTGCTTACCACTCTAACTCCCACAGTTGGTCGAGCCCTGATCTCAGCGGGGCTTAATATAATTCAGATCTTTCCCATAGAAAATGCAGGTTAATCACAGCGAGATCGTGAAGGCATAACGAATGTGCAAGGTGGCAGACACTGAGAATATGGTGACCTACACTACTAGAGCTTTAGATTCTAAATCTTCGTGACCAACCTGGCCTGTCACGATCCTTCCGCTGATGGTGCGGAATCGAAGAGAATGTGTTGATTGGGTTGTATACCGTTCGACCGATGTCCCCATACCAATCCGGGTCTGCACGAGAGCGTTCGCGATGCCTGCCTGTTGCTGCATTAATTGCCGCTTCGTCCACTGGGTAATAATTACGCACTATTGGCGGCAGAGTTGCTACTGCAAAATATTGTGAATTGTCATTTATCTGATGGGTTATCGCATAGAACATGGCCCATGTGCTGTAGATGCCGAATTAGTCCTCTCGCTGAGACATGGAGTGTGAATACTGAACGTGTATAGTGCTGAACTCTCAATGAGTATCGCTAGGAGGTCCTAGTTCACATAGATATACTTCAGATTTCGTCTGACTTGGGTTATTGTCTGACAAACCCTGAGACTGGTTCCGCTCGTGGGCACACACGCCTTGGTGATAATATATATTTTCCAGGAGATGAATACTGTGGTTGAATCTGTCACATCGAGCAGGAATATAAACGGAAGCATACCCGTGCAATAAATATTGGTTCTGTCGTTGATATTTGTTAGAGTATCAGCCGAGTTATGGAGCGAAGGCAGCGTACGCGAGCGTGAAAAGAAAACCCGTCAGGCTCACAACTGCTGCGCGGTTCCCCATCTTCTTGATGTGGAATATAAGGATGACCGCACACACTGAGAGCCATTTTCAACCTTCGATCTGTCAGGGTATGATGTTCCGCACCTGTGAATCCAATCCCCGCAAGTACCGGCAATATAATAACCGGCTTTGTGCGGCACCACACGATGTAGAGGCGATATATCTTGTCATTTGGTTAACAAAATATCGGGGGAGGAAAAATCACGTACTTGCCATTATCAAGTCGTTGACGAATACCGAGCCTAGCGTGACCATATTGAGAACAACCGCTGTGGGCTGGGTGTCGTCTGCGAAGAATGCGTCCGGTCCATCTTCATAAAGAAGAAAGCCCTGGAAGACCCGGATAGTGAGTAAGATGCAAGTCTATTGTTGTTGGAGTTAGCCGGGTATTTGTTGTGGATTAACTATACCTACACTGGTAACGGTCGCAAAAAGAATTAGGCCCGAAACGAATGTTGCAGATCGGTAGATTGACCCGGTTTTGTTCCCAGTGATGCGCCGGGAAATGAGATGCGTAGAGGTCAAGAACAAATTGAAATAGATGCCGTAGAAGACATTGGCCACCACCATGCCAGCCATAATCCCTATGAGATATCTCATTGTTTGATGGGATAGCCAGTGCAAGTCAGGATAGCCTCGCCTTATATCATACTTTGGAGATAGAAGCCTTGGACGATCTGCCAAAGTTTTGCGGTGGACGTTGACATTGACAGTCCCACTTATTTAGCCGAATGTGTTGTCGATGGCGACAGCAGATCAAGAAGAGTTAACAAAGACAGAAAAGTACCAGAAGACTCGCGACACCGTTGGATCCTGGAGCGCACAGTGTTTCACTGGGAGAGAGGCCCTGGCAACAGCTAGTCGAGGGAGTCTCCGAAGGAAGCTGAGAAGGGACAGTGAGACTTTGTCGTGTTTTGAGCGGCCCTATGACCGGATACAATACATGGAATGAATAAGACCAGACTGATGATTATCAGTGCAACTGATGAATGGCACAAAGCCATAAATTTGCGGATTTGCAAGGACTGTAGAGAGGTGCAGTCCCAGACCGTCGAGGGTTGCATTGGCTAATAAGACTGGACCTTTCGCCAGGAGCGTGTAATCGGATACAGATACGCGATAACCCACTCAGATTCTGAGAAGCGACGGCGAGATTTTGTCGTACTTTGAGCGGCCCACGTCCCTGGTCAATATGGGGATTTGGTTTGTCATCTGGCCCTTGATTAGTGTAGCGTCATAATAATTGAAATCTCGTACTTACCAGGATGCATCAGATCACCGTCATAGGGTACCGTGCAGTGGCGTGATGTACAGACCAACACAGATTTGGCCCAGGCTTCCGCGCAATGGTGGAAGGGTGCGGATGTAAGGAGCTGCATCTGGGCATCAGCGGGTGCCAGTGACATCCGCGCACGATGGGGTACCATGGATGCATGTGCGGGGGGCAAATAATAGGCAAGATTCTAGGACAGGAACGGCCGCGCAAGCCTGGATGCCGCCAGAGAACGGTGGCGGCAATATCGAACACAGAATTAGGTTTGAGGACCATAGACTCAGGGAGCAGCAAGTGGTGAAGATCCCCGAAAAATACAGGGGTGTTAGTGATACAAGCTCGAATATATATACGGTTTGCCATGCCATCCGCTGTTTTATGCGGCTGCGGTCCTTTGAAATGGACGCAAGTTCGACTGGTTCGAGTCAGAGTCGCACCAAGTGAGAGTCGACCTTGGAGAGTCACCTGGTCCAGGTCCGAGCCGTTGTCTGAGCACCGATTTCCAGAGAGGTTTGTTTTATTTCGACGTGGTTGTTCCACCGGCGCGACACAGACAAGGACAGACCACGGGAGCCGGAATACGAGGTGGGAGATGGGAAGACGCAAGTCCGAAACGCCGACGGCATGACGGCCGTGATGTGTTTGTTTCGGACATTGATGGCAAGCACACCGGCTTTTCTTCCGAACACTCACCTTTTCCGACAGTTGCTCGGCGGCGTCTCCGCATCGGTATCATTAATCGCCCGCGTGCCACTGGGTGGATGTAACTTCTCTGCTCCTGTGTCTTGGATCGCTCACCATCTCACGACAATCGACTCCGATTCCGAGGCTCCCAAGCGCTGGGCCCGCTCATGCGCCAGTCCGCCCTCGCGTGCATGGTATCCCCATCTACGCTATTCCTCGCCGCGTCCCATTTGTAACTTTTCCACAGTCTTCGAATTCCTCCAACGTTGCTCCTTCCTTCAACTCGCCGGCCTGTCACGCATTTACTAGCAATACTTTCAACTGTGCAATCCCCCCTTCAACTGATGCTCTATTTCGATTGCACCCCCCGTGCGCCCACGCACATGCCCTGCTGAACACCGCGTCCTGCCGAATCTCTTTTCTTTCCCCTTATTTATTGCTTGCGTCATCGACCTTCGATTGCGAATTTCGGTCGTGCTACGCACCACGCGCTGTGATTCTCCGCGTGTCTTATGCGCACGCGCTGCTCAATATCGCGCACCTCGTGCAAGGTTCCTCTCTTCCCATTACGCGATCCCTCTTTCGCCGCCGGAGCCGCAAGTTTTAAGTTCATTCGAAACCACAAGTCACAAACAATACTGCGCGAGTGGTCCATTTGCGTACGTTGATTCTCCGAGTCATTATTGTACATGAATAATAACGTACCAGTAGGAAGCCGCTCGGTAGCGGGCAGAGTGCCGCTGTCCCCAGTATCAAAATATGAACGAGCACAGAGACCCCACCCCGTTCGACTCGGGACCGGGCCATGCCGTGGATCCCGTTATATCTTTTTGTATCCGTGTTAGCCCACTACGTGGCTTCACATTGCCTCCTTGACGTCGACACCCAGCGTTTGGCCTCCTTGCTCCCTCTGGTTCAGATCACGTTTCCCGTGGTGCGCACCCCTCGCGTCGTACGCCGTCCGGAACTGAATTTATAATCCATAAATCGATCCCCTGTTTCCTCCTCGCCCTCAGAGCTGACAGATTCCCTGACATCGAATTGCGTATTTGCCTCACTTCTCAGTCGGTGATCGTGAATACTTGGCACACCGTCAAGGTAACCTCAAACACTGCTTCTGTTGTGCATTCATCACCCTTGTTTCTAATTTCGATAGGAATGCCTGGCGGCGCGCGGCGCACCTCTGCGTCCGTGTTCCAAGGAATTCTGAGCATCTGCAGAGATTTCCGTTCGACTCGGGGCTGGGCTACTTGATCAACGTTTGTGGGCCCTTTTTGTGGCCATCGGATGCAGGAGGTTCATGCATGGTATAGAATCAATGTCTCCCGTCGCCGAAGTACCACTTTGGGTAACACAGCCTATTTCTGGAATTCAGTTAATCGAACGACCGTCTCCGAATCCGAAATCCAGCGCTCGATGACTTTGTTCTTGTAAGCCTGCGTCCCGGTGCGGCGCTGAATTCCTCACCTTCGGGCCCGCTGCACCCGATCCAATGTCTCGTATACGTGGTTGAAGGGCGCAGGATGCGATCGCGGTGATTCTCATCAGACTTTTGCGGAGTTACAAACGTCCGACACGGCGGGATACCAAGGGCCTCAAATTCAACGGCAAGGCTTAGTAGCGCGTGGTGGGAATATGCCGTTGTTCAATCTAGAAAACTTCAAGCTTGACTGCAGAGACTCCGTTCGACTCCGGGTCGGGCCATAGCCTCTGATCCGGAACACTTTGGTATCCAAGTCTGTACAGATCTATCGCCGCTTACCCAGTTTCCTCACCAACTCCTATGTATGCACCTATTCTATCTCCGCCCTGATCGAACTCTTGCGACGCACCTTCCGCTGCAATCCGCCACTCAGATACCCCCTCAAAAATGGCCGGCTCATACAGGCTTATACCTCGTTACCAAAGTCAAGGAACCATGTCCAGGCATATATTCACTTCCCATTTAATTCTCATATGAGTAAATCGAACAAAGGGAACTCCCGCAAGGAAGAGTATCACTTTCCTCTGGAGTTCTTGGACGTCGGTATGCTCATACATTCGTAGTATCAACGAAGACGAGCTTGCAGCTCGAGGAGCAGTTACTTGCCTAGTTGATTCTTTCGGAATAACAACCGGAGATATTGAAGTCATTGCGGAAGAAAGCTTCCGTTCCTAATGCGGTCGGTACAGCCAGAGTTCGCAATCATAATTGACACAAAGGAGAGAGCACAAATCATGACGATGCACAGTAATATCAACTGAAAAAGCGCAAGACCACGATGTGTAGGAAGAAACGTCTCTTCTATGAGATTATCCGAATACTAAAAGAGTCTAGTAGTGGGTCCAAGTTTTGAATAAGCTGACCATTTTCTTGCGCAAAACAATGGCAGAAAGCTGAATGAAAGATAACATTTTTGAACAAAGCGCGAGCAGCGGTCAAATCCAAGGACACGGAGGTCGCAGCGTCAAGGATCGACAGGACGTTCAGCCGCATACGGGAGCCGATAGCCAGAGTAAGGGGAAAGGGAGACGGAGCAATCCACAGCACCCTGTGTATTGTTCCATTTCGAAGACGAAAGAAAGAAAGAAAAAATTAAAAACTAAAATCATTGGTGTGCAGTACATTATCTGTGGAAGGTAAAAGTCGAGACACTGAAGCATTATATGGTATTATGAGTGGTAATATATAGTCGAGGTGAGCCTAGTCTAACCTAGTACAGGTCCCATATTGTATCAACATGTGGCCGACAGTATAAAATACACAACCGCCAGGAATCCCAACGGCTCCCAGGAGGAAGATTCTGAACCAGAGACCCTTGTTGTTATCTGGAAGCAGAGGCTGGACGAGTGTCGCCAGAATTCCGAATACGGACCCCACAATAAGCCAGAGTGGCACCGAGACCCTTTCAAGTACAGTGGTGTCAGTGCCCCAACTGTAGTTTGAAAGACTCAGGAGTGCTACAGAAATTCCAATATTCATCATCAAGGCGATGCCGGTAGAGAAGTCAATCGGGCTGCCGAAGATGTACATTGTTGGTGGGCGAGTCAACCATGTTCCTTGTGAATGATGGAATGCACCGCAGGCAGGAACTTCAACAACGAGACCCTCCTGATACGCGGCCGCCCGCGCAAGGTCAAAATTGTACTCTTCAAGCTCCATTGAGACACCTTCTTTGCCTTCCGCTTTTTTTCCAATTGTGGCCGAGAGGACATTTTCGGAGAGACGAGGGACCTGAGGAGAGTCCGTTATCACCGGTAGTAGCTTTCCGACTACTTCCTCAAGGTGTGCATCCGGGAGTCGGCGTGCTTCCAGAAGAGTATCGGATTGTACCAAGTAGAGCTCGTCAAATCCCGGGTGCACCAGCACACCAATGAGGTTGACGATTGACATGGCAGCATATGGGATGACTGTGAGGCCAAATGCCGCGTAGCCATATTGCGAAATTTGATCTCCACCTAATGACATGACCAGGGTATATGATCCATATGCAGCCTGTCCCAATGCGACAAGTCCCTTTAAAAGGCCCTTTTTTGGCGGAGGCACAGTGTGGCCATCGCCGTTGTCCAGAGGCACAACACGAGTGTCAGATGGGACAAATGCAAACGCATAGCCTTGAAGGAGTTTCTGGTTTCCGCGGATCTTTCGGGTGCCGGTCAAAACTACAAGTGTGTCCGGGAGGAAGGATCCGAAAGATACATCCTTCAGCCATGGAGGAACGTAAGTCCGATATGTCGCAGGAATGAGTGTCCTGTGGGTTTTTAGATACTTGAGTGCTGGCATAGATTCTGAACTACACCTGTCTCACCTGGTGTTTCCAACACGACGTGCGCTCAACATGGCATGAAGTCTGAGCCATTTGTGTCAGACTTGAGGTCCCAAGAACGAGATAGAAAACTTACGGAACGTGGGCATCATCGGACGCCGATGGAGGAGTCAGTCCCCTTATTATCCAGGAGGCGGGAAAAAGAAAAACACTGAGTAGGAAGAGCCCGCGGCTGATTAGTAGGAGGAGCTCGCGGATGGTGAGAATTCTCCGCGGTGTTTCGGGGGAATGACGGTCGCGATGATCGGGAAGCACTTGATGCCAGATGGTAGACAAAAGAGATGTCGCAGGTGCGTCGTCGGGGCTCCCAGAAATGGGATCGGGAAACATTTCCCAGCGAGATGTTGGTGGTACAATGGAAACATGCACAGGATCCGGATACGTGCTTGGCGCCTAGCGGAGTCATGAATGATCAGAAGACTTGAGTAAGTTCGGGAGGAACTCTAACTTACAAGACCATACGCATGTGGCAGTGGTTTTGTGCTATCCAGCTCCTTCCATTGTAACCGGCGCCGGAACCTGGTATATCTATCAGTAACATGGCGATAAATCTGACTTGGACACACCAAGGACGAGTGGCTGATTTCGCCGGATCAATCATTCTTATCCCGATTTGCGATAACTGAAAACCCGGGTGGGGTTTCCAATCTTTGGTTCTGACTACCATGCACAGCGCTCCAGCTCGAGCGGCCATTTCGAGTGGAGTACGGGCAACGAAACCTTTGCGTAGGATCCCAGTCGTTCCACGGATAATCCCGGTCGCTCCACGGATAATTCCGCTCGTTGGCAGGAAAAGCGCGGCAATGGTCGCCCACGTAAAATCTATCAAAGATTCTCCTGGATACGCCCTCACAGTAAACGCATGGGCAATATAATTCCCCAGGAAGAATACGATGACGTCCCACGTTCCCGTTGGTACACAGAGCAGATGGGCGTCCCCATGTTGAGATGTTCCAATTGGGGCAGTTATCGTGATATTTTGCAACGGTACGGACACAGTCCGAGCGAGAAGTGAATGTGAAATGAGGATGAAAGCGATGGGGAGCAGAGAGGCAGCAAGTGTTAGGTGTGACATGTTGGAGTTTCTGGTGGAAGTTGCTAGATTGCAGCGTCTTTTAAGTTGTTCTATAATCAGTTCAGTACAATTAGCAGAAAGCGATTGTTCTGATTTGGGAAATACGAGTCCGAGATCTCGGGACAATGGACAAGAATGCGCCTATATTATCCACTACCTTGACGGTGAGTATTGATGGATCCGACGGAGAACTTTGTATCGTACGTACAAATAGCAAGAACAAGAGACGAGAACTTGTGTCACCGTAACGGTGGTGACCCGCCATTGTTCTGCGTGGGAGGTCCACGTCGAGAGGAGCGACACAATGAAAAAGATCAGACCCTGTATTTGCCGTTGCCTTGATTCGCGATGTTGTTTTAGTGGGTCCAACGGAACAAGGTGTTACGCAACGAAGGCGTGGATGCCCCCCCCGCTCACGGCCGCCGAGAGAGTGAACAGAATCCATGGCAGCCAGTGTGAAGTCTGAGGACATACCTATTGTCATTTACAAACCGCGCTAACCCCGTTCCGATTATAGGGATGATTCGTGGGAGGAGTTGCCCTTATCCGCCGTCATTTATAAAGCAAGGTGTCAGGGACTTGACATCGGTGGGTCCGAAAGATGTCTTCCGTTCTGCAATTCCTAGCAACCTAAAGTCTTTCTGCGTAGATGTCCATCGACCGCCTCTCCGGATTTTGTTCAGCGTAATTTGACCGGTGGAGACAAGTGTTGCGTCAGCTTACCATGAATAGAACGGGCACATCAAATAGGAGACGCCGTTTTCAAAACAGAGCACAAAGAGCATGTTGCCAGGGAGATAAGTCAGAATAAGGTAGGCATCAGGCGGAGCCTCCAAGTGCGCTCCGAGCGAGATCTTATTGTCCTGTCAGTGATTGCCAGTACGCGCCGATAACCAAGTAGTAAAATACAAACCGTCGGGGAGCCCTGATTCCTGAGTCTTGCCTGTCTTGCCTAAGTCTGCAAGTAGTAAGTAGAGGAGGTGAGAAGGAAGTCGGAAGACAGGTCCGAGGCGTGTGTTGCCATCAACACAATATGATCGGGCCGTCGGCGTTTCGGACCGCCTCCTTAAATCTCACCAGCTTTCACAGATGGCTCGGTAGCGTGCTGTGCGTTTCTGCAGATGATGTTGATAGTGGTTAGTGAGCTCACTTCCTGCCAGGTAATTGTTAAAAACTCTGCCAAAAGGAGAAACAAAACATCTGCCGGGAGGATTAATAGCCCATATCACAGCGCCGGCCCCTCAATTAAATAGGCATATTAGTTAGCTATACTTCTTTAAGTATGGTAACACAAATATTTCGGCCCGAAACTCATTTTGATATATTTAATTTGGGACTTAACAAAATCTAATCACTAATCTAATCTATCAAAGTCCAAATAAAAGTCGACGAAACTTCAAGTATTGCCGCACCTTTCGACAGCGATAAAATGTAAATAGAAAAGTAAGGAATAAACGATCTTAAAGTGGGTCCCAAAACTAAAGATATCAAGCCTGTCGATATCCCTGTCGATACTTTGAATTTTGAATTAGGTTTAGAGGAAGATAAAATGAGAAGTAGAGATTCTCGTTAAAAGGGGCCTGAAACTGGATAAGAAACTTCAGTTTTCAGACACCATTAAACCCATCTGCAGATGGTCTGCAGATCATCTGCAGATCATCTGCAGATGAAGTCGTCGACGGATGGGACGCGGGGGTGCTGGCGGGCCACTGCGACGTCGCTACCGCGTATCTCCACCTTGATGGTGAGTACGCCGTTGTTGCCTGTGGCGTAGTGTGGCGTGGCGCTTACGCGGGATGGTAACGACAGACTCGCGCCTCGTCCATGCGCGCTACACGCGCGCGATGGCGCGCAAGTCCCGTGGGCTTGTCCGTGGCGCCATCGTCGGTGAGTACTCCGCCCTCGGATGGATGGATAGAAGGAGGCCGGGTAGGTGCGGGGGCGATGAGGCGCATACCTGTGGACGAGCCAGGAGCAGAGTGGGACGGGTGCGGGAGGGGACGGGGAGTGGGGTGCGGGTGCGTCTCGGTGTGTGTGGAGGCAGTGCCGGATGGGCCGAAGCGTGGCGCGATGTGCTGGGAGAGGCGAAGGAGGAGGAGGGCGTTGCTGGCGCCCCCTACGCCCCGAGGCCCCCACGTCGTATGGGGTCCTTGCTTGTCGTGCGTGGCGTTCGGATCCGGTGTCGCTCTCGGTCTTGCCCTCGATGCCGGATGCCGCCTAGTGCATTGTAGCTAGGGCGCGGGCGCGCACGGGGAGATACGGCGCAGCGCGGGAGGGCACGCACGCCTACGTCGAGTCGAGGGACATTGTTGGCGGCAACGGGGGTGAATACCGTCTCACTGACTTAATGGCGTGGATTTGCGATGGATGGGTGGATGGATGGAGTGACTGCGAATGTGAATAGTGAAAGCAAGGGAAGGAGGACGCCGACGGGCCGACCTGTAACGCGGGCGCGATGTAGGTGCTGTTTTTCGCGACTCTCAGGGAGGGCAAGCAAGTAAGTGAATGGGGATGAATCTGAGAACGACAAGACATACGTGGGGGCGCACAGCAACACCTCCCACTTCTTCCCGATGGCGGTGTCGCGGCGGCGTGCTGGGGCGACTCGGACGTGAATGGCGAGTCGCGGAAGAGAGTCGGCGGCGTCGGGATCCTGTGCGTCGGAGCGGGTGGTGGTGCGGGTGGTGCGGGTGGATGGCGCGCGCGTAAGGAGGCGGCGGCAGCGGGGGCAAAAGGGAGGAGGTAAGTCTGCCCTCGCCTCGGCGCTCGAGTCGGGTGTCCTCAGCCGCTCGCGGCTGCGCTCCTGGCGTCGCACGTTAAATTCCGGGTTCGGGGACATTATCGGCGTCGCGCCCGTGTCGCGCATCGTCAGCACCTGCGCAGGCACGGCTTCTCTCCGATCTACAAGACGGACGACTGCGAGAGGGGCGTGGACTTGCTGGCGCTGGTGCTGGTCGCCGAGTGTATCTCGCGAGTGGATGTGGAGGCGGAGGTGGAGCGCGGGTGGAGGGGACGAGGTTGGTGCCAGCGTCGGCGTGGTGTGCGTCTTCGGTGGGCGGGGCTACGAGAGTCGCTGGCCAAGTGGAGGAGGGGGACACCGGGATGGAGGAGAACGGCGGGAACGGTGCGGAGGCAAGTGTTGTGACATCCCGCTTTTTTTTCTCGTGTCCCTTTCCTCTTCTCATTTTGTACTTCCTCGCCGTAAGACGCGCCCTTGACTCTACAGAACCTTTCTGATTTGGTGCGCTACCCCCGGCACAGAACACCCGCTCGCCTACGCAGGCGTCAACCGCCCAGGCTGGCGTCTCATGATGGCTCGATGTACTCCCCTCTCTGCACGCCGTCGTCGTCGCGCATGCCTGCGACTCATGTGAGCCGTCAATAGTCTTTTATTCATCTGATCCTTACCCGTGCGCGCTCCAGACGGCGAATCGATAAACCAAGACTCCGGATTCGGGCCTTACTGGCTAGGCGGCGTGCATTTAAATGCGAAGGGCCTGGGCTAGTTTACATTACCAGCCGCATCCCTTCCTGGAAATGGAACGCCTATATTCAAGGAAATATTCAGTTAGACGAATTTCTCGACGCGTTGGAAGTCAAGGTGGGACATACCCGTAACATGGCTCGACGCCAGCGCGCATATCGTGTCTGCGCCAATGGGATTGTTATTCGTTGGCACGTTGCATTTTACGCGCGCAAACGCATTCTCTCGGGTGAGTGTTAGTGCTTTCGTGTTTCATTTCTCATTTTGTGGGATTGCAGAAGCGATCGCTCATCTCCTCCTCCGCGATATGGGGGCGGTTCCATCGGTATTTCCTTGCCCGGGCTGTAGAGTCTCGCATCGCGAGTACGTCCCCTTCCGATCTGTGGGCAGTCTCGACACCCTCGTGCGCGTGGTTCGTCAGGCGATCCGGATGACTGGACAACTCGTCACCCCAAAGTCAGCATTCAATTTTTCTTTTACAGACATTGCTGAACCTCACCGCTGCAGAGTTCTGTTAACTCGCTCTGTGTAAATCTGTAGATTATTTTCAGTACATATCCCTGTAGCATATCAAGTCGGCGTGCAAGATCTTCTCCTCGGCGAGAACCAAGCACGCCCGCCGCTTGTGTTGACTTCCACAAGCGCCGATCCAGTAGTTCACTTATCCCTCCCAACTGTGGATGTAAATATTATATTGAATTCGGACTAGCTTCTAGACAGGTTAAGGACTACGGCGCGGTCTTCCGAGAACTCAAATCGTGCACAGTGGGATAATATCATAGATGGTTGGACGGTATCAGTGGTGTTTTGCATTTTAGAAGAGTAAGTCTGAGCAGGGAAGTAGGGGCGATACCGAAGAAATGGGTCCGACTGCCCCGGAGGTAAGGGAGCCTGACGACGAATGATGAAAGAGGTCTCCTCTCCACGCGAGAGGATTCGTTCGATACTACCAGCAATCGGCGTGCTCGCTGAAGGTGAAGGATAATATAAAACGAGACTGTTGCCGAGGTGCGTCGATGCACGGGAGAAGCTGGTGCCGTTGAACATGTACTGTGCACGGTCCCCATCTTTGACAAGAGGAGGAGAGGTACCCACGACCTCACTCCGATTCCCGAAAGCCCGGTCGAAAATTGCTTTAAATTGTTTGATGATCTCCGGACAATCCGAGCGTCGGAGCCAGCGCCGCAAGGTCGCACCTCGCAGGAAGGATTTAGTCAAAATGCCCTCGAGTTCTCCTCCAACACGGTTGGTGGTATTGACCTTTTGAAGGTAGCCGATGACTCGCTCGAAAGGGAAACACCACCACGAGATCACTGGGCCAAAAAGTAGAAGAAAGTCGTAGATGTGGAACGCGACGTGGACATTGGGCCGTTTTGCATGATTTAGGGTATGAGGGTGATGGACAGTAAGTCCTTCAACCCATGATTTGAGGAAATTACGATACGTGGTTGCACGCTCAAACGTCATAGTGTAGCGGCAGACAAGAATCACAGCCTGGAATAACGCCATGCTATGGTCGAGCATCCCGAGGAGGCGTGCTGAATGCTCGTCCGTGGGACGATCTGCCCACATCAGGACAAGCGCAATCGGTAGATATAAGGTGGCGAGAGTTCGCCACTCATCCGCTTTGATAGTACCCGCGTTGCTCTCCCCGTAGTTATGAGGCACGGTATTGATCCAGGATGGTGTGGCGGTTTGCGCGATCACGCGTTGGATGAACTTGATTTGAATCAAGTTAATTGCTTTTGGAACGAAGTTGCCGTCGTTGCTGCGAGGTTTAGTTCGGCGCTGGAGTGTATATTAGTACGAGCGTCCCGAAGATGAGAAAGAGGTACTCACCCAGGCCATAAGTTTATCACAGTAGTATGCCTTTGATCCATCACTGGTCACGGCAAGACCAAGGGAAAATGCGACGAAACGAAGAGCAGGAAGGTTGTTGCCCTTCAGTGCGTGCCGCATAGTTTCCTCGCTGATTGCAGGTATATAATTGCCTTCAGGTACATCAGGCATTTCCTCGTCTTCGGAAGTGTTGCTGTCGTCGTCGTCGTCGAGAAGAGACTGGACAAGTTTATTTTGGATTCGGTGGATTTGAGCTAGTTCTCTCTCCGGTTTCTTCAGCAGATAGTCGGAAGGACACTCGTGAGGATCGTAATCGACCCAGTCTTGGTCAAACGCGATACCGGCTATCTCCTTCTTTTTAGCGACCTCAGCATCGATTCGTAGGACTCTACGACAGTGGTAGTGTACCAGGCCCTCCAAAATACAATGCATCGAATCGACAACGCCCATCCGAGTTGGATCCCAGTACGGTAACCGCCAGAGCTCGGACCAACGCACGCCATGCTCTTTGAAGATCGTGTCGCGCTCAGCCTGAGTCTTGGCATCCCTCCAAGCGTACGCCCAACGCCGCATCTCCCGAACGTCCCTTCGAGCCCAAGCGGGGTCGTCCAGGTCAGTGCGATGTGTTGTCTCCACACCCTTGCAATTGCAGACTGTGCAGAGGTGATGGGAGCCGACGCCTGCGAGACCGAGCATCTTACGAGTCGCCGGAAGGTCGTTCACGTTTATTGCGATAGCGAGGTCTGCAAAACATCCGTCGTCCAATAACCCAGTGCGGGAGAGGCGGATTCCATGCTTCCAGCCGGCGACGAACTCGTCAATGAGGGGACGGAGGTAGTAGCCGATCTGGTCATGGTCGGGTTCCTGTGGCCCAAGAATGATACTGAGCCACATAAACTCGGGCTTGTAGCGTATATCCTCAGGGAGATTGAGGTTCACGACGGCCAAAATTCCAACGGAATCGTGGTTACCGCGTTTTCTCATGCCGTGCGGGTTAAAAAAGTCCAACAAGATTTGGAACGCAAGCCTCATCCGACCCCCTCTGTTGATGAAGAGCTCATCAGGAACGGGCCCGTTGAAGCTGCGAAGGAACTCCGCCTCGAAGACGTTGTTCACTTCTTCAGGTGACACCGGTCCAGAACCCGTCGATAATGTCGCATGTACGGCTTCCCAGGCCTTATCGCAGGCGCTATTACACAGTGCCGCAATCTCGGGATCGGATAGGATGGAGGCCAAGTGGTCGGTGAAGTCGGGATATACAAAGGGCTTAATCAGCCGCAGTTTGGCCTGACGCTGCTCAAGCAAAGGTGCCAAACACGGAACAGCAGGGCTGTGCTTGTCGCGGAAGATGAAATTTTCGCAGTTGGTGGGATAACTGGGCTCCCCAGTGAGTCGATTCACCCGAGGCTCATGGGTGTAATGACATGACGGGCAAGTCGCAAGGATCCTGGTTTTCGGCTCAAGTTTGAACGTTTTCAATGCGTCCTCTAAGGTCGTCGGAAGCTGGGAAAGAACGTCGCGCTGTTTCGCATTGTGCCCCGCGCCAGGAGGGGAGGACAAGGACATGGTAAGCTTGATGATCAATGTAACCGTGTCGATGAGGAAGTTACATGGGTCTGTGGCCAACCCCATGACAACGTTGGAGATTATCGCGAATAAGATCACGATTTGAGCGACGGTGTCATGGCCTCCAATAGGATCCTCGAAGTGGTGCTCTAGATAGACATAAGGCTCGTATCGGTAGCGGTGTGCACAGCGTTGGCTTACCTGTATTGACCTCTACTTCTACTTCATTCCCTTCGACATCTGCTCTCGGTACGATGGCTCCGACGCAATCCACGAGCTTATCGAGCGCTACAGCTGCGGCGTGGACGTCGTCCCACAGTTTCGCTAGTTCCTTGTCGTTTTTGGAAGCTTTGACGCTTCTCAAGAGCTTGCCTGCCACGACGACTGTTTCGGCGGCGGCATCAAGCGCAAGACGAGCGGAGTCGTGGTCGGAGTTCGTCCCATATAACTCATATACAAGATCCAGGGAGTTCTGTGCAGTGCGAATACGCTCCAAAATATCCGTGAGGGTACTTTCGCGCCGCTCTTTTCTAGTGGGCGGCGCTGTGCGCATCGGAACGGTGTTGACAAGGGATTGAATGCTCGAGATGGCCTCTGAGGGCGAAGTCGGCTGGAAGGCAAGTGGGACATCGGGGATGGAGTCTTGAAAGTCGTCGCGGGAGCTAAAAAGCTTGGAGTGCTGCTGTCCTCGGACGTCTGGACCATCGTCGGTGACGACTAGCCCCGTGAAGACATTGGCGATGTTGTCGACGTCGTCGGTGGTGACGTCCAGTCCCGTGAAGGCATTGGCGAGGTTGTCAATAGCCCCCTGATTTTCGAGGAATTCCTGCACATCTGCTTGGTGCTGCGTCCGCTGACTGACTGGGAGACGATGGCTTCCTCCGTGCAGAGGACAATCCTCACACTTCCACGTCCGCGGCATAATTATTGAATCTGCCGACGTACAACGTCAGACAGCTTCGGCAGGGAGGTGGAGACAAGGCTAGTTGAGGGGGAACTGGCGAGGTGTTCATGGCGACGTTTCTTTTAATCTGACGCTCTGTGACAAAAGGGGAAAGATGGCCGGAGGTGGATGAGTTGGGAACAATAGCATTCGCTTGTAAATCGTGCATAGAATCACTATCTATTCAGAGATAGAATACAATAAAACAAGCCGCATAAGGGATGATCAGGTGGCGCCAATCTCCAGTAAGCTGGTGCTCGAGGAGGAACAGCGTGAAGAGGAACTGGATAGGTAGTTGCGGCAAAATGCGCTCTGAAGTCAAAGATCAGTAATCAATGAATCACCTGGGAGGATAAACATACCGTTCATGGGTACGACTGGAGCTTGCTGGCCGCCGGCAGGAGTAGGGGAGGTGGCGGGCGCGGGCGCAGGCACAGGGACTGAGGTGGCCGTGCGCGCCGCCGGGGACGAACCACAAGTAGGGCATGTGTCGCACCGGCGACAAAAGGTGCGGTCTATCGAGAATATTAGCGAAAATAGCAAGAGTCGGAATGAAATACTCACAGAGGTATGTGGGTGGCTGGGGGGAGACCCTCGAATTAGTGCGCGAGCCGCGCGACGCAGTGTGGTAAGAGTGCGAACTCATTTGCTACAAGCAAGCAAAGTACGGGAGTCTTTTAAAGCCTGGAGAACAATTACTGGGTGAACAATTAGCGCAGATAACAAAAAGCTACGCACAGCGGGCGATGTGGATAAGCGTGCCGCAGCTCAGCGTGACCTCCAGCATGGGCTAAGCTCGGGGTCTGTGGGCGTACAACGCGCCACAGCACCGTGAGCGACCCACCCCTGCCGACGTACAACGTCGGGCAGTGGTGATGGAGGCGGGACTTGGCAGAATTGATGCTGACGATGACAAATCGTCACCCATCGTCACATCGTCACATCGTGACGATTTGTCATCGTCAGCATCAATTCTGCCAAGTCCCGCCTCCATCACCACTGCCCGACGTTGTACGTCGGTAGGGGTGGGTCGCTCACGGTGCTGTGGCGCGTTGTACGCCCACAGACCCCGAGCTTAGCCCATGCTGCGTGTGTCGCTGAGTTGCGGCGCGCCCTTATTCATGTCAGCGCCCGCTGTGCGTTATTGTTATCTGCGCTGCTAATTGTTCACCAGCCATCATTGACGACTGGGATGGACACGCTACGTCGGCTTGCTTCACCGTTGACCCCTAACAACACTCACAATGAAGCGCAGAGCTACCGCCTCTAATTCATCGGCTAAGTACAATAAAGCGCAGAAAAACAACAACCGGGCCTAGGCGCTGGAAATGGTTTAAATACCAACAAACCACACCGCAACTCGTTCGGCACTCTATTGCTGCTTGCGCGCATCCCCACGTTGTACGTGAGGAGCGAACAGGTTGATCTAGTTCGAGATCATCGCAATGGACGTAGACCCCGACATTCCGAATGATAACGGCGACCGTGGCAGAAATGTATGGACGCACCCTGTTTCGAGAGTCCTCATTGATTTTTTTCCCTTCCAAGCGCCGTAGCCAAGGGCCCTCCCCAACCAAAGTTCGCGTAGTCCCTGGCCCGCTGCATGGAGACTATGAAATCGTCAGTCGTGCCTTCACTGAATAAACCACAAGCCTTATAAATTTATAGGCACGCGACATGGAGGCTTGGCACAAGGAGCAGGCTAAGGTCGCCAGAGAGAAGAACCAGCAGCTTCGCGCACAGCTTGAAGCTGCAGAGAAAATGAGAACTGATCAAGTCGCTTCTCTTAACAAGGCCATCGCGGAAATGCAGCAGCACGAAGTCCAAATGGAGGCCCAATTTCTCGGGGACCAGGAGAAGCTCCAGGGGATGGTGAGATGTTTCGATACCACACATTTTCAAAAATCATATTGACGCTATCAAGTATCACCACTACAACACGCTGGTTCCTCAACTACTCGAGTCGCAAAAGTTGCTTTACCAGCGCACTGAAGAAGTCGACCGGCTCAACCGTCTTTTAGTAAGTAACAAGATGCATTATATCGACTGTACACTGAGCTCGATCATTCAGGTTCAGAAGAAAGACGAGGCCATTCAGCTTCGGGCCTACAGCTCCCTTCAAAGCAAGAAGACACCTCAGAACAAGCCACCTCCTCGTCGCGGGACGCGCGCCAATCTAGATCCTGCCCGCAACTCCAGCACCCGCACCATCCAGATCCCTCTTGACCCCATTCCAGTCATTAGAGCGCCCAGCGGTACACCGAACCCGAAGCCCAAAGCGAAATTAGCCGCCACCCCAGCGTTCGCCGACCTGCTCGGCACAGATGTCGACACGTTGTCCAGCTTGATGGACAAGCTCGAACGGCTCCTCATCAGCGACGACGTGACAGTCAAGGTCAAGACAACAACGCCGAATAAACGGAAGGGGAAGAAGGCCCAGAGACCGGAGAACAAGGAGCTGAAGAACTATATTAATGCGAGTGATATTTGTTTTCTTCTACCATGAACCTGAACGAAGCTCGCCCACAGTGTTCTCTACGCCTCGCCACGTACAAAACGTTTGGTGTAGAACAAGTGTCCGACTTCCAAATCTACAACCCAGCCGAAAAAGCCGAGGTTGCTGCCTGCGAAGACGGACTCGCCGATCCACCGGATGACCTCTTCCAGTGGGATTTTGGTTCTGGATACACGGTATCTCGTTGGAACGACTTAATGATTGCGAAGGTTGTCGACGCAGTCTTGGAAGAGGATGGAGAGGATGGAGAGATTGCCAACGCCGGTGTCGAGCGTGATCTTCTGGAGGCATTGATGTGGGAGAGAGTGGGGAGGTATCGTGGGGCGTGGAAGGGATTCCAGCCGCGCTTCGATGAAAGCCTGGGCCGCATGGAGACGAAGCAAGAGGCGAAGGATCGTGGAGCGCACAACTTTGAGCAGCACCAGCTTGGTTCCCGAAGCACTTCTTCCAAGCATCGCGTAAGTACTTCTCGGTGACGCTCAGAAAGAAAGCTGAGGCACATATCAGAAGTTCGAAAATCGCGTGCAAACAATCACTGCCACTATTGAGATCAAGATGGACGAGGGAAACGCAGGCGACATCGCGACTTGGCAGAGGCTGCTGGAGATGGTTGAGCATCTCGGAGAACAGGGAATGTCGTCCGAGGAAGAAGATGAGCTCGAGATGGACGACACAAAGGTATTGATTTACAGGGTCAAGATTTGCATATGGCGCGAGCCCCGCGTCGTCGAGTACTTGCGCTTCGTGGATGCGCAAACGGCCTTGTTCAAGAAGAACCAACGAGGTCCCCACGCCGCCTCGAGAGTCAGAAGTGGAGCCCCCGGGAGCTCCAAAGCTCCGTGTGGCCTTCCCGAGAGTCTCTACAACGGCGAATGGCTCAAGAAAGCGACACCTGCCTACCTCAAGGAGCTGAACGTATCGAAGGAAGCATTCGGGCTCTTCGTCGCAGCGACCGACAGGATGCCGCTTTGAAGTGGATGGAATATGTCATTGTCAGATATACGAGATACACGAGTAGCTATGTCTAGTTTTGTAAAAATTTCATAGTCTAGCAAATACACGAGCAGCTGGATTTTGGAGAATCATTGTGCACAAAATGAGAATGATGTACAGTAGAAGAGTCGGATTGAAGAGTCGTGCAACAAGCTTGCCGAGTTCCAAGCACAAGGTGGTGGCAGGTGAACGCATCCGTCGCGCCCGCCCGACCCATGCGCCGACGCGCGCGTAGAGGCGCGCGAACAAGAGACCCGCGCCCCTCGCGCTCACGACGCACGCGACTGAGGAGCGGGCGATCCCCTCGAGACCCGATCTCGCCGTCCACGTGCTCGTCGGACTGCGCGAGGTCAAATGGGTCATGTAGACCGAGCTGATGTCGCTGTACAACAGCCACATCGACGCATCTCGTCTAGCAAGACCTTGGTGTCGCTGTATAACTGCAATTCTTGAAGGCGCTTAAGGATTTGATTATCTAGAGTGACGATAATATAGTGACGATCAAGTGACGATGCGTGACGATCACATTCCACCTTGATCTTCACCACACAAGTTCGGGTGAACGTACAGTGCGTAGCACCGCGTTCGAACGATATTGAGTGGGAACGTACAGTGCTTTGCACCGCGTTCACTAGTCTTGAGCAAACGTTGAACGTAGAGTGCGAAGCACCGCGTCCAATCGATTTGAACGTTTGCGCAAATAATCGCATTCGCTTGATACCTGTGTCGTTCGTTGTCCAGCGCTCCTTCAAATCCCCTCGTTTCTGGTGAGTACAGTTTTCTACTCAGGAAGCTCGTGCCCATGAAAGTCTTAGGTCCTCGAGATATGGAATCCTCCTCGTCTCACGCACCCACATTCCCCCATGTACGAATCCTTTCTTTCTTCCTAGCTCCTCGCTCAATTATTATTTAGGGCTCCCAGTGTTTTGACGGCCACGTCCAGAACAGCATGGGCGTCTTTGGGGTACACTATGGTGAACCCCGCTTTTTGCTTGACATCCCCCGTCCCGAGAAAGCTTCTGCCCCGGATGGGTACAATTTCCGCCCGGGGGACTTCAGGCGTCCGCTATGGGTCAACCCCAAATACCCCTTCCTTCTCCTTCTACCGCGCTTCAACCCTTTCTATGGGCCCCTCTTCTCCTGTCTCAATGTCGCTCAGAAGAACCTCCCCATAGAGGAAGTAATGATCGTACCCCTGGGCGAGACAAGCCCCCAAGTCCGATGGGGCCTCCAACAGACGTTGATTGATCGTTGGCTGAACCTGGAGAGTCTCCTCCATCTGACACTGCGGACGATGATGGACCTACATGGTGGTCGTGCTGCCACGGGGGTGTACACATTCCTATTCCCCATCTGTTACCGCTACACGGAGAGGAGTGCATCTTCGCGCTTTGCAGCCGTAGATATCGCTCTGCGCTCATGCGAGGCGTTTCTCCCCCTGATGGCGAAAATCACCCTCATGTTTATCCTGCTTGACGCGCACGATAAGAACGACTGGAGGGCGACGTTACTGGCGAGGACAAAGCTTCACTGGCAGTGGCTCGTCGACTTGGAGCATTCTGCAGTGGGAGACTTGAACATCGATCGCATGGGGGGCATTATTGACCTGACTCTGTCCAAATCGCATCCCGATCATCAATTACCTCGACACGTTCGCTGGCTCCTGCCCTACCTCCTCGGCAAGCACCGCGTCCCCCTCTACTTTTTTTACGGCCAAAACTTTCCTTTGAAAGAGCCCATCCCCGACGCTCTCATCAGCATCGGTTTCGTGCCCGATCCGGACGAAGTCCAATATCTGGGTAGTCTTCCCGGCGACGTGGCTTTCAGTCCATGGTTGGTACGCAAATCTGTCTGGACAAAACGCAGAGATGGCGCGCCGCTCTCGACGGTATCATTTGGGCCGTCCACTCCCCCTTCCCCGCATGCGCCTCCGAGTGCTGGCATGGCCGACTCGTCTGTCCCCACCGTATCCTTCTCAGTCCCTGCCATACCCTTCCCCGCTGTCGAGCGCGACAGCGGTCAGAAACAAGGCGAAGATATACACGCTTTCATGGAGCGCCGCAGGCTACATAACGAAAAGCGGGCCCAGCATGAGTCTCCCCAGGCAAAGACCCGGCGTCTCGCCCAAGAAGCTCATGCATCCAAGGGAGGGGCACCGGGCAAGAAAGGGGCTCGTGTATTCATATGGGAGGAGGAGGAGGGCGGGTTTTTCATCCGGCGCGCGTACAATCGCACTGATGCGGCTGATCGTTGGGACGAATTTACCCCCAACCAGCGCATCTACGACTCTTTTTCGAATCAGTGGGATCTCTGCACTGCACTAGCTCCGAACGAAGATGCCGAGCCGGATTGTTTGTACGACGACGACGACGATGATTTCCGATTCCACCAGCCCACTTCACCTGCCGATATCATTCCATCGATTCCTGATGTCCCCGGGCGTGAAGCAATGGAGGCGGAGACTGGCGAGAGGGCCGCAGAAGTCCTTGAGCGAGCATACAATTTGGATCGTGAGGATCTGTGCGCAGCCGCGGACCACTTGCCAGGGTGGCGAACTCAAGACGTCTCGTCCATTATTCAGCTCCGCTTTGGCTTCGAGGAGCCTACAACCGCCCCTAGTTCCTCCCAGCAGATGCAGGCCAAGGCGTGTGCGTGGGCCGTTGGTGACGAAACCTGGCCTGTACCTGAACTCTCGGCACTCCCGACCCTCCTTCATCACATTCTCCAGGGCGATTTGAATGGAATTCCGGCCAATCTTTGTGATTTAACGTCGCCGGACTCTGACTTGAGCCTCGACTGGAATGTTGACGTCAAGATCTTCGGTCAGCGGGATAAAATGTTCTATGAGATTCGTCCTCGCGGGGCTGAAGCTTCCAGTCCCTCGATTTTATTGGAGAGCGCTGCCACTGTCCTTCAAATCGTCAGGTCTGGCTGGGGGCATGATTCCGACCTCGGGCCTATCATCCGCAACCTTGTGGAATTGGGCGCGGAGTTCCATCCTTGCTGGCAAAGACCAGCTCCTCATGTGCCTCTCGCTCCCCCATCCCAACTGACTTTAGGTCGTCGCCCTGCTGGCTACAAACCAACCCTCGTCGATTTTGGGGTCTACGTCCAGCGCCGGGACGCGTTCCTGCGCTCGTCGCGCGGTCGCGCGGCCCTGTTCTACGGGGGCATCGTGGGCCGACTCGCTCGCATGGTCATCCCCGATTTTGAGGATGTAGCCTGTCTTGACCCCTCCGAAGACATCCTCAAGACTGGGGCACACGTGTCGAGCGGGAATGGGGAAGGAGCGCTGTGCTATGAAGCCTTGACGGAGGATGAAATCGATCTTATCTGCGGGGTCTACACGGTTGAAACGGGTACGTTTAGCTGTCCTTTTGCTGATGTGTATGCTTATTTCACTCCAGGACAAAAGAGCAGGGCGGCAGAAGACGGCCAACAGTTGAAAAGCATCTCCTGGTGGCCAAAGCCGACCGCCTTCTACTCGACCGGTCTTAACACGGGATGGTGGAACTCCAACTGTGAGCGGTGGTTCGTGAAAAGATCGAAGGAAATTGAAAGGACGTCGGTGGAGCTTTACACGTATGCTCAGTGGAAAAACAAGCACAGGTTCAGTACTGCCGCCCGCAAGGTGGGTATCAAGAACGATCAGCTTGCTGCACAGTATCTAGCGGCGCGCTTCCAGTAGCTACGGTCGAACGCTATGTACAATGTATTTTTTAAAAATTGCAGCACAGGTCTTGAGTGACGACTACAGGTCTTGGGTGACGATTATGAACTGCAGACCATCTGCAGATGGTCTGCAGATGATCTGCAGATGGGTTTAATGGCGCCTGAAACCTCAAGTTTCTTATCCAGTTTCAGGCACCTTTAAACAAGAATCTATACTTCTCATTTTATCTTCCTCTAAACCTAATTCAAAATCTAAAGTATCGACTGGGATATCGACAGGCTTGATATCTTTAGTTTTGGAACCCATTTCAAGATCGTTTATTCGTAAATTTTCTTATTGCATTTTATCGCTGGCGAAAGGTGTTGCGATACTCGAAGTTTCGTCGACTTTGATTTGGACTATGATAGATTAGATTAGTGATTAGATTTTGTTAAGTCCCAAATTAGATATAATAAATTAAGTTCCGGGCCGAAATATTTGTTTTACCATACTTAAAGAAGTATAGCTAACTAATATGCCTATTTAATTGAGGGGCCGGCGCTGTGTATGGCAACAGGGACTGGACAGCTTCAAATTTGGACAGCCGAGTGTCGTAAAATGATTCGCGCGGGTGATATGACGCATTTGGGTGTCGGGACCCCGGAGACACATTCCTCAGGTCTTGCTCGCATGTACGCACTCTATGTTCAATTTGTGAAAATGCATTTGTTCAATTTGACTTCCTTTCGTGCGCGTTCAGCGAGAATTCGCCAGGAGTACGTAACCAGCACCGCCACATCCCTTTTCGGGAAAGTGGTTGAATTTCCAACACTGCGCGTCTCCGCCTCACAAGGGCTGCATGGCCCTACTACAATTTTGTACCATTCCACTCTACATACATTTTAAGTGGATATGGCCACTCCAAAACTCTGAATCCTTTGCACAGCACTCAATTCCGCGAGCGCGAGCCAAGGCAATAACACTACAAGTTCGCCATGCCGCATGTGGAATTAATGAACAACCCGACTTCGGATTATTCGTCCGCGGATGCACGGTAGGCCTATTGGGCGTATAATGTCACTAATGGAGTTGACAGAATAAATGGCTTTATCAGACTGGCAATAAACCCACTCCAACTTACCTTTAACTGTACACAAATTATTTCTCTGTTCAATGCAGTTACTCTTATGGCTATCAGTGTCCATTATCAATCCGTGCTTTCATTTGCTCCTGATGTTGTTTAAATCAAACCACCGAAAGTACTTGTCAGTCAGTTTCTTTCTTAGCCAACACCACCAGTATGTCCTTCTCTGTCCTGTCATCTAATGTTGCTTGAACAAAGTACTTGTAGTCACCGTTTCCTCACAATCAGATTTCAAATCACCGGCCTACTACATAGGGCTGTACACCGTGCCCATCGGGACGGCTTGACAGGTATCCCAACCCATCCCATCGGACCCTTTTGACTGTACTTTTGACGTCCGTTCCCATCAAAAACGGCTATCGGCGGCTAAAACCACGCCGTAACCTGTCAAATAGGATGTGATGGCCTTTGGGAAGGTATGATTCATGCAAATGTAAGCCTAACACACATTTTAGGCCACAACATTTGAACGTACTCGGTCGTTCCTACAAGAAAAATGATGGCCGTCGCGTGACAGATTGTTCCTCTCCAGGACCCGTCAAAACGACGGCCGAGCCTGAGAGGGTTCCTTTGTATAAAAATTAAATTGCGCGCGCGAAAGAAGCGTAACTTGATAATCAAAGATCAAGGCCTCATCCTCGGTAGCCTTCCCTTCTTAAATACCTGCTCTCCTTGGCAGTGCCACGCCGTTCGCTGTTACATATTTGAGCATTACCTCCTCTCTAAACTTTTAATTCTGTAGGCCCCTGAAATGAGAGATAAGAGGCTCTGTTTCTCAGTGAGGACTTGAAGAGTGGTTTCCATCCGTCTTATTCTATCTTTATGGTACTAACAGGCATAACAATTTCAGGTTCAATTTGCCACCAAAGAACTGGGTCAGAAGAAGGGATAGTTGACCCAGCGTGCTAATTTCGGCGGTTACTGGTTGAGTCTTTACTGAGTGGAGTTCTTCCTGGACCCGAAATAACGGAAAGTCATTCTCGGAGTAAGTGGGGTTGTCTAAAATGTAAAAATCAGTAGACAAACAGTAGGCACGAAACTACACCTGACATCCACAATTTTTTTATATGGTGCTGAAGCTGCCCTAGAACCTCTGATTTGCAGGCCCAGTCCTAGCCAAGGGGAAACCTTCTGTTTCAGCTGCACCGAAAGTATTGCTCTAGTTGTCGGAGTTCAGTTGGAGTTCCCACAGGGCTCGAAGTTTAGCAATTAGTGCCCTCAGAGAAGCCCGGGAGTCTATCGGAGACGGTTCGAGGTGTGGGTATACATGGAATATAAGGCTCTTGCTGAAGAGAAGGAGATGTAGATACAAAATATATGGTTATAAAAAGTGCTTCCAGCTTTCTAAGATTTTGTTTACGATGTAGAAGAGCTAGCCTGCCGTGGAAGATGAAAAAGGAAACAATCCCGATTATATGTAACCCAACCCTGAATTGAACGGGTTTCCTGCCGAAACCAAACGACTCGGCAACCGCTTCGGCGCCGCTCGCAGTGAGCCGTTTGGCCCGGCGACAGCTCGGCTCCTGAAATTTATTATTTCAGCCACGCCGAAGCGGTTGCTGAATCCTTCGTTTTCTGCAACAATTTTGGTACAGCTGAAACTCGAGGTTTTTTGCTCTGCTGATACTGCACCTGGAACGTGTAGTTCGTATAGTAGTTATAGCAAGTTGAAATTTGGGATTTCAATCACAGTTTCATGACCACTGATTTTCTACTGATTCTCGCAGTTTTAGACTACACTTCAGGAACTCCGATTCCAACAACTTGGCAGTGTGACCGCCTCCGAGCCCCTTAAACACAGTGATTGGTTGACAGTCACTGAAATATCTGGGGAGAAAATGCAGGCTGAATACGACAGTCAACACGGTCATGATCAAATTGACTCTCTTCATGTACCGTATACTTTCGGCCGCCTACTGCACATACTCTGTTGCCGATGTCATACATCGGATGCTTGAGAAAAATACACCTGTGCCTATGGATGTGATTTTCATGTATGTGCCGGTGTTCAACGCCATCACATAATCAATGTGCGCGTGAGTATCTCCTCTTGGCTATCATCTCTGATATCCAAAATGCCAGTACATTCTCAGAGATGGGATTGTAGTCTGGAGGTATGGGTCATCTGCTTGCAAAATCACAAGAAATATATGTTCATACCAGTCAGTGTTTTCACATTCCTCACATTCAGTGGGTGACACTCAATTCTTGGTAGGCTACCAACTGATGAGCATGAACTTAGTTGCTGTTGCTCTTATAATTGGATTCAGGATCATATCTTTCAACTCTGACATGCCCTATCTGGACGAATCAACATCCTACAGATTTCCACGCTGGCAATGTTGTTGTTCTCGAATTTATCCGCAACAAGTGTTGTTGGAGCTACTGTATGGTTTGCTCTGCATTTGCCCATGAGCGTGCCGGTGCCAAATATCCCCCAAATTGATCAGGAGGCATACTTGGACAATGAGCATTGTATTTTTAAGCAACAAGACTGAGGTGAACCATATCTTGGATTTAGTGGTTGAGTCTGGTAATATCTTATGAGGTATACCCCACAAAATGTTAATGTTTGATCTGTGTCTGAATCAAAACATTACCTCCTGGTGCTGATTGAAATATCAGGACGCATAACCCACAAGGATGCTATTCCTCGTCAACAACATCGGGGTTCCCTGACGATAAACCTTCGCGGTCAATGCCATCTCGACCTATCAAATTCGAAACTCTGCCATCCTGAGACAGAACGAAACTGTGGCTTGCATGCAATTTGCCAGCAATCTGGCATTGTCTCCACCTCCAGCATTGATTAGAGAGTTTGTGCAGAGTCAATCAAGTCACTGAATGGCTTTCGATTTCGCACTATGCGTCCCATTCGATTCCGGGCTTTCATAAGCTCAATAGAAGACCTCCCTGGCATCAATTTGGTGCATCAAAAGTTGGACAGATGTGTGACAGGTTGGTCGCAAATCCCTAATTTTCGTGGCCATCAGTCATCCAATGGCTGGAGCGCAAACTGTCTATTCTTTCCAAGACAGTGCATTCGGTGACAAGGGCCAAGCTTTGAATCGCCTTTCCGATGTTGCTTTGTTTAGTTTACCTCATATAATGGGTGCGTTTCCCCGGAGTGTGAGCCCATTACTGTTTCTGATGACTTAGAAGGGTTAGCTGTAATGTAGAGAAATTGTGCAGTAGCCTTTCAAAGGCTAAGAGTGTCATTTTTGGTGCAGCCTCCACTGATTTTTCCTGCTCTAAAGAGGCCTCCATCGCACCTAAAAATCTTCATTCAAGTTGACCACCTAGAATGAAATCATAGGACATTTTATGCCTTGAATAGCTTGACACAACCAGTAAAAATGTATTAGAGAAATTCACAGAACTGCCCGCGACTCCAGTTACATTTTGTCTGGTGAAAAAGAAACAGGTGGGGAAGTTGAACCACTAGACAGGAAATAAGCAAAGACGTGTGTCTCTTTATAAATGCGGGTACTACATGGCCTGGCAACCTTCATGGTTGAACATGAGAAGGGATGCGGCCTTCCACCGGCCCACCATTGCGCATGCGAGAGTGATGTGCACAAACTGGGGGCATGTGAGTACACACAGAGGAGGAGGTATATTGGGAGAGACCTCGGGTTTACCGGAATCCTGGGTTCATGATAGGACATAAAATCTTAACGTCTTTGCGTGCGGTGTGTAGGCTCGCGGTACCGTTGTAAATTTAGTCAGCATGTTATTCAAGCCAGCAGTATAGAATAGAACATGGTTTGCCAGAATATACCATCTGAAATAAAGATTCTGACCACGAATCGCACAACTCCAGAGATCCTGGGACAAGAGGCATCCCTGCGATCATCACACACTACCAAAAAAAGTACCTACCTTCCGTGTGATTACCTTGGATCGCGCTCGAGGACAGTGTTGCAAAGTAAGGGGTTATTGAGGGTTCCGCCAGAAGTTAAGGCCTTATAATCAGATAAGGGTTATTAAGGGCACCCATTATAAGGGTAAAATAAGGGTTATTTTCTCATAGAAACTTCGCATTGGCCCGTGAGAAATGCATCCAAATCCCCTCAAAGTAATCATAACCAGGTCCCCGGATCTCTTTGGCACCAAAGGCCACTTGTTTCGCTCTCCACCACATCCACAAACCCCCCGCAGGCGCCCGCCGGCCGACTCGGCAGCTCCGGAGGCATGTGTCGGCTTTATCGGCTTCCAAGTATCTAAGGGTTAATAAGGCCGTATAAACGTCCGGGCTCATTATAAGGGCTTATCTTATATTAAAATAAGGGCCTATAATCACTAACCCTTATCATTATAATGCAACACTGCTCGAGGAAATACTGTGCGTAGAATTCAGAGTTTTGGGGTGGCCTTATACACTGCAAATGTGTGTGTGGTTAGAGTGGAATGGTACAAAATTGTAGTAGGGCCATGCAGCCCTTGTGAGGCGGAGACGCGCAGTGTTGGAAATTCAACCACTTTCCCGAAAAGGGATGTGGCGGTGCTGGTTACGTACTCCTGGCGAATTCTCGCTGAACGCGCACGAAAGGAAGTCAAATTGAACAAATGCATTTTTCACAAATTGAACATAGAGTGCGTACATGCAAGCAAGACCTGAGGAATGTGTCTCCGGGGTCCCGACACCCAAATGTGTCATATCACCCGCGCGAATCATTTTACGACACTCGGCTCTCCAAATTTGAAGCTGTCCAGTCCCTGTTGCCATAAGCCCAGCCCCCAATCGAACGGGAGTCGAGGGGATGCGGTACCACCTGGGACGTGTACACGGAGAGGTCTTGCACGCTACCGGGTATTCATACTGAAATCCAGAAGAAGATGTAGCCTGAATGGTCGCCTGCAGCCACCCAAGTCGCCCAGAATATGATCAAGTTGCAAACGACTTCATTAGGAAGAGAGGCATGCCACGCGATACCGAACCCTCCATTGCAATTTTTTGTCAGTCATTCATTGGATTCAATTCAGCAGACCCATAGCATGGCCGTTGAGCATGGGCCCGAGCAGTGCTCTGTTCCTACACGTGCTGCCCGCGAAGGGTATCCAGAAACTGTAGGATGAAATTAAACGTGAATAAATCGACTCAATGGTGTAAGAAAAAATGTAGCTGGTGCAATTCCATGGCCGGGACCCGATCTGAACGGGGTCTCTCTGCATGCCTTTTAATTCATCAGAGGGGCGCCGCACGCTACAAAGGAATGGGGCACAGGAAAGTTGAGTACACGATCAGTAGTCGAGTGAGAGCCAGGGAAATCGAGTTTCGCCACCGGAACCAGCGTAAGTAGTAGTGTGGATGTAGTGAGGAAAACTTTGGGGTTGATGAGGATGGTACAGGGAGGAGGATGTTCAGGCGTAGTTGTTGTACAAGTTAGGTCTGTTCGGCATTCTGCTGCTACAGACGTCGACATTGATTCCAAACTACAGCTGGGGAAATGGACCTACAAATGGAATCAACACAAGGCTTCCGCTCTCATCCCTTCCAGACAGTCCCAGTCTGGCAGCTCGAAAATCTCCGGTAGCCGAGTCCAGAGTGAGTCTCTGGCAGCTTGGTGTGTTCTCTTCATGGTGGCAAGGCATCTAGAGCAGACATCGAGGTTTTCCCAGTCTTTCCTCTCCCACACCTCCAGTGGCATGATCGCAATCTCGTCCTCCGGACTGAATCGTCTACGGCTCTCGGCTATACGGCGGAATTTGTGTCGCGTCTCGACGCAGCCATCCCGGTCGCGGCATCCTTTAATCTCGGTGGGGAACCACAAAAAATCCAGAATATTTGATATGCCAGCGGACTCAAGGAAGCGTGCAGCTCGAATGTAGACGATTTTGTCACAGGTCCGAAGTTCCCCAGAAGCACCGCCATTGATAATCTGGTACTCCAGCAGATGTGAATGTCGGCACATTCGATAAAAAACGGCGGGGAGAATCCACAGCGCGGAAGTTTGCCGTGCGAGGAGCGCCATCTGGATGTAGTCACAATCCGCTTCGGCGGGCGGATCATTGGCATGGCTACGGGGCTTATCTGTCCGCATAAGAGGGAGGCAGAAGTCAAAACAGTACTTAGTCGAAATGGTTCAGGGTTATGCGACCTTTGTGTCGGTGGATCCAAGAGACCAAGACGAAGACCCCGAGAGTCGAGACAAAGTCGAGGACATTGACAGAGCGACACGCATCAACAAACATGCGGTCCGTGTGACCCGCTCTCTCCTTCGTCTCCCATCCGAGTCGTTGCTTTGCTGCTGTCCACAGGTTCCTCGGCGACCTACATCCCACAATTTAAATGTCCGCATACAGATCTTTTGCTGTGGTTGGAGGTGGGACAATAGGCCTCCCCATCATCAACGCCCTCACTTCCCACAATGTCTGCGTTATCCTACTCTCGCGGCCAGGCTCCTCCCCTAAAACAGTACCACCGACGGTCGAGGTGGTCCACGTTGACTACAATGATGTCGCAGAAACTGCAGCAGTTCTCAAAAAGCACAAAGTCGACGTCGTAATCGCGACCGTAGGTAAACTCGCGGTCCTGGCGCAGAAGCCATTGGTGGACGCCGCGAAACTCGCGGCAGTCAAACTGTTTGTCCCCTCGGAGTTCGCGACCCCAACAGACAGCGAGGTGGATGCCAACAACCCAGTAGCAGCGATCGGCGCCAAATATCAGATAGCAGGTACAAATAGATCGCTGGTCTCCTGCGTCAAGCTCACGAACCCACCAGAGTATTTGAAATCCCACAATATTCCTTCAACTAGGGTTTTTGTAGGTCACAAACGAGTGAAATATCGCTCAGATTCCATACTGACCGCGGGCCCCAGACTGGGCTCTTTATCGATGGTATTCCTTGGCTTGTTGGGTACTCCGACCACGGTAAAATCCAGATCGTCGGCAAAGGCGAGGCGCCGGTGTCCTATACCTCTGTCTCCGACATTGCGGGTGCGCATTTCGAAATCTTACGTTCTAGCTAGTCGTCACTCTCACAATCGTTGTAGGTTTTGTCGCATACGTCCTAACTACTCTTCCCCCCTCGGAGCTCGAGGATCGTATTTTCCGACTCCAAGGGGATCGCGCAAGCCTGAACGACCTCGGGGCGCAGTTCAAGACCTCGGTCGAGCATCTTGATCGTATCCCCGGTGAGGGAGGCGAGGTGAAGACGGAGTTGCTGACTCTCCTCAGCAGCGGGGCAGGCAGCACGGGCTGGGACGAAAGGAATAAAACTGAGAAGTCAGGGAGCGATGCCGCGGGGGGTGGGAATGCGTTGTGGCCGGGTCACCACTGGAAGAGTATCAAGGAGGTGCTTAGCCTTTGAGTCGGTTTGCATATATGTGCGTGTACCCGATTACCTATGTGAGTTTCAATCATCCCGCTAGACTGATGACCTAAGACAGAACAAAATGCCCGGCCAAATCCTGCGCATGCGCCAGATTTTTATTTCTCTATGCCTGATCAAGTGCGGTATTTCTCATGATGCGCCTTCCATCGCAGGGCCGCAATCCCTTCTGGCAACGTCTCATACCGTAAAGCTAAGCCCGGTTGGGCGCGCCGCGCATTTACCTCCACATTTCTTCCTCCTATGAAATGTTGGATTGTGGAGCCTCCGTTCGACTCGGGGCTGGACTTTGTCCCAAGTCCGATAACGTTTCTTGCTAGCAAGTCTTCTCATTCTCGGTCAGCGTCTCCAAAGCCTCCTCAATCTGCTAGGTCCGTATAATATAGAGTGCTCGGAAGGCTTTTTCGTTGTGCGCAATTGCATTTCGGGGACCCCATGTCCGTGACTGGTTTGCTCAAGACTCTGAAGCTATATATCTCTAAATACAACTGCCAATGCTCGCCATTGCGTCAACCCCGACCAGTTCCGAAGAGTCCCATACACCCAGGATACGGATCAGGAAAGTGTGGGGCGACGGCTTACAGTCGCGTTCCTCGCTTTCCGGTTTTTTGCCCCCCTCTTCCCCGAATCTTGCTCTGCCAGCGTTGGTTTTTTGGTCTTCACGGCGATTGTCTTTGACTCTTCGTGCCTCACTAGTAAATTCGGTCTGGACTGAGAGAGACTCGACTTCCCTGGACTCGGATTAACTCTTGGATTCCTGTAATACACAGATGAACCTCCGACCCGATCTAGACTTTTGATATTATTACCCGCGCGTACGCCAGTGAGCCCTTCGAAGGTTTGAAGTAGACGATAAACTTGCGTTTTAACCCGAGCATGGGCCAAGCGCCCGCAGATGGAACCGGCATGGTACCATCAAACCACGGCACATCGGCATTCTCCGTGTTTATTGTTCTATTTCGAGGACAAAGAGACCTCTGTTTAGAAGGCGTACGGTGGCACGCACGGCGCTTCCTCCTTCAATCGCATACCACCACCACACCTAAAAAGGGAATCTCTCAGCCCTGTTAAATGCGATATGGATTGTTATACTACCTATATTCCTTTCAGATCGTCGGAAATTACTTGAATCGTTTTGACATTCAGAGTGATGGAAAGTAGTTATATATTTGAACCTTTCAACGTAAGTGGAAAGAAGTAAATTCTGCCGAAAGAGAAAGGTCGGCGGATTGTTAAACAATCAACTGAGCTGAATGGAGTAATGAAAGAACTATTTTAAGCACGCCTTTCATTTTCCTCTGATTGAAAGACAATCAACATAAAGAGAATGGCCGGGTGAAAGATCAACTTTCAACCTTCCTT
Source organism: Mycena galericulata (assembly GCA_029289565.1). Classification (NCBI taxonomy): domain Eukaryota; kingdom Fungi; phylum Basidiomycota; class Agaricomycetes; order Agaricales; family Mycenaceae; genus Mycena; species Mycena galericulata. The sequence goes on from JARKIA010000522.1 coordinate 51,319, forward strand.
TCACCATAGTTGAAAGAACAAAAATACAACCGGGGGAAAGGGGAGCTTAATGAACCCCATTCCGCCTTCCTTTCATCTCAAAGGAAAGGAAAAAAATAAAAGCGGCAGAAAGGCCGTATTATAGTACAACTTTTCACGTCACTTTCAGGCGGGATGAAAGAACAACATTACCCATAATCGGAAAGTGGCGCGGAAAGACCAACTTTCCTTGGCACCCTGGGGTGCACCTCAAGGTGTACCCGCGGGTGCAGCCAAAGGTGTACCTCCAGGTGAACCTTTGCCGACCTCCGGTGCGGCCTCGTCACTCAAAATCACACAATTACTCCTCAGAAGTGATTTATTATGAAATTCTACATCCTCCCTCAGTAGAAAAGCACGAAAAAGGAGTAATGAGATATACCCTCGCTTCGAAGTATCGGCCAGCTAGAGGTATGCACTCATCCGAGGAGCACGACGTCGCGCCTGCCGGCAGCGCACGCACAACAGGCTGCGGAGTCGCAGGTGTTTCTGCGTGCGCGGCATGCTACTGCGCGTCGGAGTGTCCACGATAAGTAGGATCCTGCTTCGGATGTCGACCTAATGTATCTTTCGTCAGTTTACTGAGATTAAAAGGAATTGAAAAGATAGTGGGCGCGCGCCGCTGCTAGGTGACCGCCCTGGTGAAACATTAGTACCAGTTACACAGACTTCAACTAATTAGGCTTCACCATTTCCTGAATTCCCTGCGTTGCCTACATTCCTCAGCTTTATACATCGATATTCGTCCTTCCGAAGTCTGCGTCAGACGGTATTCCCAAGTATAGGCAACGAAAACTCACCTAATGACCGACCAGTTCAAGCGCCGAAGCAGTCTATAATCGCAAGTGGGTGCGCCGCCGTGAGGAGACTAGCCTGATGAACCATTAGTGCCCATTACACGGACTTCAATTAATTATACGCCACCATTTCCCGAATCCTCTGAGTTGAATGCCCTCGGCATCAATACATCAATAGTAGTATCTACAATTTCTTTCCCAGTTTCCTTCTGGAGTTTGCTTGAGACGGTATTCCGAAATATACTGAATGTAAACTCACCTGATGACCGGCCAGCTCAAGCGCCCAAGGTAGTACTCGACAACCCTAACGAGTCCCCGGACTCCGCCGCACGCCTTCAAATCAAATTTCTCCTGGTGCCGGACGGTACAAAACCGGCACCGGTGTGGGACGACCCAGGCGCCCGCCGCCTTGTAGTGACGATGGATGATTTTTTCTGCATTTGTCAGAGAGGAACGCGAAGAAAGTAAGAAACTCACCGAATTTCTTGTAAAACGGAACCTCCCAATAGTATGGGAGCCAGCGGTGTCGTTCTCCTCGGCACTGGCGCGCCCATTGTGCTTGGCGCTTGCGCGGCACCTTCGCCCGACCCAGCTTGATGATCCCCGGAGTCGACCGCGTCTTGGCGATGCGGAAACCGTAGAAACCTCCCCGGCCATCGGATGCAGAGGGAGGCGCGAGAAGGGCGTCTTCAACGTCGGTGAATGTGGTCGACGACATGACTGGAGGAGGTGAGAAAGAAGGAATAAACTTGGATAGCTTACCTCGATGGAAAAGACGATGAGTTTGAGTTGTTGAAGCGCTGAGATGTCCTGTCAAGAGGCCGATCAAAAGAAGCCGCATCGCCACCTGTCATCCTGTAAGCGATCGTCCCGATGGTCCGATGACGATTGACCACACCCTCGCGCCCACTGCTCATACGTCGCGGGCGGCGCCCCCCTCTCTTCCAACTCCACTCTGTGGCTGCTGGGCGGATGCTCCGCCCGGTTCTCCGGCTCCCGATCGCGCTCCCGGTCGCGTTCGAAGATCCGAGACGCACGCGGCGCTCTGGCGCTCTCATCCCCTCGCCTCCGCAACCGAAGGCGGATACGTATACGCCGCCTTGAAGCCAAACGAATACGCCCCCGCCCCCTCCGTCCTGCTCTTGTGCGTGCCGAAGCGCCACACCTCCCTCGTCTCCTCCTCCCTTCGCTTGCCCTTGTACGCGTTCGTGGGATCGTACACCCCGCGCTGCGCAGAGCGCCGAGGCAGCGGCGCGATCCTCCTTCTCGTCCTCGTCGGAGGCTGCGGTGCGTGGGCATGGCGCGCATCGATAACGGGCGCCGCGTACCCACCACACGGAGTTGACATAGAAGGGGTCCGCGGGGGGTTCCACCGACGCCGCCTCTCTACGCGTCTTCGAATGGGCGTACGGATGGCGCGGGAGGGAGGGTAGGGATGCGCGTAGCCCCTTGGGTAGGCGCGCGCGCAGAAGGTGTCGTCAGTGAGGGGCGGGGGCGGCGGGGAGGCCAGGTGCGAGTCTGAGGTGGGTCTGGAGCCGAAGTGGGACTCGTGGAAGAGTGCGCGGAAGGGCGGGAGCGCGTCGGCGTCGGGGTGCGCGGCAAGGCGTTTGAAGCCCCTGGTGGATCAGGGGCAGCGAAGATGCCGACGGAGACGCGGATGGGGACGCGGATCTGCTTCGGTGGAATTGGAATCAGCGGGGTACGCGAGTGAGAGGGGGGAGACGGACAGCTCGAAGTTTGGGTAGAACTCGTCAATCGAGAGCAGGGCGGAGGCGGAGGCGGCGGGTGAGTCGATGTGGGAGTCGGCGGTTCTGAGAAAGGGGTCGAGTAAGTAAGGTAATAGATTGGGCAGGAGGGAGAAGTAAGAAAGGAAACGCACCGGTCGAAGCCTGGGTAGAATTCGTCGATCGAGGGGAGCGTGGATGCACTTGTCCACGAAAGTGAGTTGCGTGGATAGCGACAAGTAGGACAAAGACACACCTCGGCTCCGCATCGATACTTGAATTCGTTGTCGGGTTGGGTGCGTCGATACTGCGGATATCCATCAGTTAAAGAGACAAGGACGCAAGAAACATGACATGCGTAATCATCACCCTAGGCGTCTGGGGGTAGACCAGGACTCATATTCCTCGCTGCTCCCGCGCGCGAAGAATTGAGCAGAGAGCACTGCGATTGAGAACTAGGTGTAGCGTGTCGGGATGCGGGGCGGGGCAGGGGCGGCCTGACGCTGGTGGGCGGCGGGGGCAGACTCACGGGTACGCCTCCGCGCGCGCACGCTCGCTCGCTCCCTCTCGCGCATCATGTCCCACTCCTGCCCGCTCCTTCTCCCGCTCACTTGAAAGACAACGGCGGCGGGGGCAGACTCGCGGGTACGCCGCGCGCTCCCGCTCCCTCTCCCTCTCTCGTTCCCTCCCTCTCCCTCTCCGATCACCTACCACCGCCGCCAGCACCAGCACCAACGCCACAAAGAATTAGCGTGCTGCGTCGCGCTAATTTTCTGTGCGAAGGTCGCCTCAATCGTCGACCAACACCGTTACCACCGCCGCCCAGCACCAACACCACGAGAAATTAGCGTGCATTGTCGCGCTAATTTCTCTGCGAAGATCGCCCCCTCCTCGTCGTCGTCGACCAACGCCGCCAGCGACGGCTCCATCCATGTCCCACCTCGCTCAAATGTGCGTGTGCCTTCCTCCACATTCCCTTCGCCCGCTCATCGTGTTCCTAGTCGCCGCCGTTCTCCCGAAGCCCAGTACCGCGCCCTTCTCGCCCTGGGACCCACGGCTTACAAAAAAGACGGTCCGGGCGACGTATACTTCTGCGTGCGGTTCAAGCCCAGCCTCGTCAGCTCGGTGCACGCAGGGCGACTTTCCCCCACCATACTCGACACCGCCGACATCGAGATCAAAGTCGGGAGCTCGTACGACGTCGATGTGCGGATGCCCCAGTATGCGGTGTGCGAGCGGACGCAGCAGCCGGTGTGCTTTTGGGCGTATTGCACGGTGCCGCACCGTCTCCTCACAGGTAAGCGTTTTGCTCGTTTTCGTCCGCCCCGTCAACCGTCCCCAGAGCGCCTTCTCCACCTCAAGCTCAAATCCCGCGGCGCCACCCTCGACCCCGAACCCTGTGGAGGCTGCCACAAGAAACATCGCGAGTTCTACTCGCTCTCGGTCTTTCAAACGCTGGCCGAGTTCAAAGCGTTGGTCAAGTCGGTCGTGGAAGACGCAGGCGGTGTATACAACTTGTGAGGCATTTCCTTTCCTCCTCATTCCACTCTCATAGGACGCTTCAGGAACGAACTCCAGTAGGATTAGTAGTGTGCCCCGGATTTTGAAATGTACATTGTGCTAAAGTGTAAATACAAGCATCAGTTTCGTTTGTAGACGACGGGAGGTTGTGAGAACTTACCTGAAGCTGCAGATGTCGGGAGAAAATTCGACAGATGGATCTCTCGTCGACAGGAACATGGTGAAGGAAGGCGAAAAGTCGATGTCCTGGCTCCCCAGGCGGATCAAGACACGCCCTCCTGTACGCCTGATCTCCTTGTTCAGGACAGCATTGAGAATCAGGTCGAGATGTTCAACTTCCTGGATCAACAGTGGATTCCCAAACCGGAGAGCACTTTCCAAGACCTTGAGGAAAGCTTCATCCAAGAAACTGGTCACAGTGATCTTACGCTCCTTGTATTCGTTCAACAAGAACGTTGTAGCCTGCCCCGTGGGGTCGATTATCAACGGATAACGATTGAACCGCTTCAGCATGATCGCATTTTCGGTCGTGAGGTTGTCAGAAGGCAGGGATTTGGATTGCCAACTCAAACGGTCGTCGGCGGTTGACAGATATTCCGTAAGAGAGAGCTCCGGCTTGTACTTGATATTCGCTTCGGAGAGATGATTCGACCATTCCTGCCACATGACCTCTCGATAATGTTGGTCGAAGAAGCCTCCGTACGCAAGGAACGCAGCGGAAAGGAGTACATCCCCCACGATGGTGCTCATCTCCGTGTCGAAAGTACGACTATCTGACTCCCATCGTCCTCGCTTTGACGACAAGCTCTCTAGCAATTTCATGCTGCGATCGACCTTGCTCTGGACACGCTCCATCTCAGATTTGATGGCCTGAGTTTCACTAATGAGCAACGCGTATTCCTCCTTATACTTTGCGATCTTCGCCTCCAATTCAGCAATCATCTGAATGATCGCCTGTGCCTGCTTCTTTGTGGTCTCGGCCTCGACTTCCAACGACTGAACCTCGTTACGGAGAGGTTCCACCTTATCCAGGATTTCGGAGAAACGAACTTGAGCTAGGGCCCATTTAACGAGGGGGACCGCACGCTTTGCTGGCACGTTGCACCGTCTCGAAGTTGTAGGACGGACGACTAAGGAAATCCCTCTTCGTCGTATCACGTAGTTGCTTCGTCATCTGCGTGGTGGTGTCGAACTTGAGGATTCCGCTGATGAAGTCGTCTCGTCGAAGAATGGTCTGAACGGTGCGCCAACTGTCGATCTTATGGCCAAGGATGGTGCAGACAGATTCCATGGCCAGCTTGACAGCTTCGGGAGGGTTTGCCATGCCACGGACTTCTTGCAGGTGCTGCTTTTTAATATTGCTTACAGCAGTCTGAGCGTCCAGTACAGCGGGCTCAGCATCGGCTAGATCAGCCGTTGCGATAGCACGGCGCTGTTCGATATGTTTGTCTTGTTCAACCAGAGCAGCTTGAATTTCAATGGAAGCCGCCTTTTTCTGCTCCGCCTCCTGTTGATCGGCAACCATACGCTTCAGCTTTTCGTTTGCTCCGCGTCTTTGGCTTGGAGCTGCGATCGTTTGATGGCGAGACTCTTCCGAAGCTCCTCCACTTGAGTGACAGTGTCCCGTAGCTTATCGAGCCCGACGTGGAGATGGCGTTGTTGCTCTTCCAGCTCGTCACGTTTCTCGGTGTAAAGGCGAACATAATGGCTGATACTGCAAAAAGAAGGTATTTAGCGCCCATACAAGGATCCGAACAGATAAGTGCATACAAGTCGAGATAATGCCGCGGAGTAACATTAGTTGTGCCGACCCTGTCGTCGACTGAGACGCTGATTGATTTGGTGTAAGGAGGAGTGGACGTGGACAAGAGCGTTCACGAACCGCCGTCCGGTGCAGCGGAGGCATCGAAAGGCCCCGGTAGGCGATTGGGAAATGAGACGGAGGATTGTACGACGGCAAATCCAGGTCGAGGGTATTGGTGAACTCCATGCCGAATTGATAGAAGGCCTGGTCGGACCAATCGCAAGTCAGTAAGTAGCTGCGAGTTGAAGTGGAGTGACTTACTCGAGTATATTTGAAGGTGCATAGTCCCGGCTGTACCCCAACCCAGTCAGTAAATAATATCATCGCGATGAAAATTGCATAGTGTACGCACTTGGGTACCAATCAACGATAGTCTCGGCGTGCGAGGGTTCATCGGGACAAGGCGGTATATTCCCACCTATCATTCAAGTTAATCAGTGTCAAGTCAAAACGGCAAGACAAATTCGAACGCACCGGTTAAGATTTGACTATAAACACGCCGTTGGAAGGCTCGCGGCGTAGGATCGTGAAGTGTTAATCTAATGAAGCAAAATTGAGAGTCAGTAGATGGTTGGCTAGAAAATAGTAAGACAACTCACTGTAGTGGATTTGAGGAGCTTAGGACGAACTCGGAGAGCGTGTTAATCGGCGGTCGGGAGCCGATTAGAGCCCCCGCCAAGCGATTGACACTTGGGGAGGGACAGAGGGTTTGCTGAGCCACTTGCATGCAAGGGTCAGCACGCGTGTCAAAGGTTTCGTTTGGAAGCGGCGGAAAGCAGCAGCTTCGGCGCAGCACACCGTCTCCGTCCAGCGATTGACCTTGGCGAGCTCCACGGTCAACGAGCGATCTACACTCGTTGACCTTGTTGGTCGAGTGAAGATCGGGCATGGTTACACCACTAGTAGGTTCTGCCGGTTCGGACGGACGAAGGGAGTGGCATTGATCATTATTTAAGCCCCGCGCCGCATATTTTGTAGACTCGTAACCAGTCCCTACGTTGAGCAACAAGACAGCAAAGGATGATGCAAAAGAAATTGGGTCGATAGGATAAAAATTGAGCGAGAAAAAAAAAGTGGCGGAATGGTTGCTTCGAACGTAGGGACTGGGAGAACTTAGTACGGCAAGAGGCCATTAGAAATTGGCACGTGACGATTTAAACTGACTTAGAAAAAATTTTGACTTTCAAAATTTTGACCTCAAGTAATGGAAATTGTGAATCGTAGGAAAGTTGCGGATATGGCTGTATACCTGATATGTATACTTTGGAACGGTCGATACCCACGGTGTATTGCACAGGAAATAATAACAGTACCATTTTGGTAATTTTTGGTCCATGCCCATACTGACCAAAATCAGGCACTGAAGACGGGTTGTGAATTGTAATGAACTTTCTGAGATATCCCTTGCTATTCTGGACACTTTCAGTTCATATATGCAATCCAAGCAACTTGCCCTATCCTCAAATTCAGTGGTAGTATTACCTACATCTTGTGTGTCTGTGATGTTGGCAGTTTCAAAGATCTTGGCCAGTCAAGTGTCAAATGGGTTCTTCTCAACCATAGGAGACACTTTATGTGGCCTTGGCACACACTGAGCAAGCGCAAAGAACGATACAGTGCGATGTCATAGGGGTTGATGGGGTGGCTGTGCCTCGGTCCGGGAACCGACACTTGACCATTCTACTCTTTTCACTATGGCCTAAATAAAGCAGGAGATTTTAATTGAGGAAACACTTCCTGAACTACTTTGGCAACTTTCCTACGATTCACAATTTCCATTACTTGAGGTCAAAATTTTGAAAGTCAAAATTTTTCTAAGTCAGTTTAAATCGTCACGTGCAATTTCTAATGGCCTCTTGCCGTACTAAGTTCTCCCATCCCTACGTTCGAGCAACCATTCCGCCACTTTTTTTTTCTCGCTCAATTTTTATCCTATCGACCCAACTTCTTTTGCATCATACTTTGCTGTCTTGTTGCTCAACGTAGGGACTGGTTACGAGTCTACATATTTGTGAAGAAAGGTCGAAAAAATCGCTGAAGTGGAAATCCACGTATCAGCACGTCTGTGGTGGGAAGGGGTTTGTGGCGACTTACCGAAGGCTCCAGATGATTGCTAAAAGTAGCGCCCGAGAGCATCGAGTCACTCAGATTAAAGTTGCGTGGACTAGATATGCGGAAGGTCAAGGTACTGCAAGATCGGGATGGAAAAACTAACCGCAACCAGTCTCAAGCGGTTCGGGACCGACGCGGGGAGCGCGTTGACGATTTTCAGACCTCATTGAAGGCTTGGCGCCGTGGAATTCGTGAAGAAACCCCGAAATTGAAAGAAGCTGGAATGTAGGCGTCAGACAGTCTGTGGCGGGCAGGACCTTGCGAAAACTTAGCAAAAGCTCAAGACAGATATCAAACGCTGCGGCTGAGAGCTTGAGATCGTTGCGATTAGAGTTGCTGGAGCTGGATGCGAGAAGGGTCAAAATGCCGCAAGACGGGGTCATAAAAATACTTACTCAAGCAGTCTCAGCTGCTTTTCGAGCCTCAAATGACGCTCTAGGATCCAACGTCCTCTCCGCTTCCCTGCTGACCCGCGAAAGACCCAACGCCGAGCGATATACACTCGGGGCGGGTCAAACTCCAGGGTCAAGAGTTCGAGGGCCGTGCGTGCGCTCGGCTGGTGAGATAAACGGTGCGCTCGAGAACCAGTCGAAGCCCCTGCCAAGCGATATACGCTTGGGACGGGCTAGAGGGTTGCTGAGCCACATGAAGGTCAGCACCCGCCAGGTCAGAGTTTCGGGGCGAGCCGGTGGAAAGCGACAGCGTCGAAGCTGCACGTTGTCTCTGCTGTCGAGCAGTTGACCTTGAAAGCTAATGGCCAACGAGCGAT
>JARKIA010000523.1:0-59345 GCA_029289565.1 Mycena galericulata
TCCGACCAAGTCCTGCAGACAAAATGAATAGGCATTGAGAAATGAAAGAGGTAATGTACGCACGAGAACATGCTTCAACAGATTGTCTCCATGAGTTTGCACCCAGGATGGTATATCAGGGGCATTAACCTGCAACTCGACCGCGTACTTGTAGAGGAATAGCTCTACATCCGAATCGATGACAGCCTTGATATAGCGAGCAACCTCGGCGGTATCGCATGGTTTGTAGATAGCTGGTAATGTGAACAAGACACAGAGATCTTGATTGTGGCGCGGCGGAGCGACGGTGTTTGCAGTGGCCGCAAGTAGTGATCCGAAGTCCCGTGAAAATCGCTCAGACTCGTGGATGTCATAATAATGCATGAGAGTCGTTAAGAGCGTGGTCTTGCCGAATCGCGGCGGTCGTAGCAACAAGTGCCGGTATCTGTCAGAGAGATGGAGAATAGAGTCTGTTTTATCCACGAAGGCCAACTCGGAACGGGTACGAAATTCCCGAAAACGACAATGGCTCGAGGGTAACACCAGATGGGTCTGTGTGGTGTGAGATGCTGGCAAGAATATTGGTTGATATAGCGTACATTTTCACTGTCACCCTGTGATAGAGGCATTTTGCCACGTTGTTGCGCAGGTCCGTTGAGTTCACTGCGACTCAATGAGGACGGACTCGGAGATGAAGACCTCGTTTTGCCCCGTTTAGGGGCAGGTTCATTGGTCTGATCGTCGTTGGACGACCACGAACGCTTTGAACTGGTCGAGAAAGAGGGGGAGCTGGATGAAGGTGAAGGGGGAAGAACTGGAATTACAGTTAGAGTTGGGAAACGATCATCAGGTGAATGACATACCAGCCTCGCATACGATGTTGACCAAATCTAGATTCGGCTGCGTCGGGAAATGCTCAGACAACGAGGTCCAGGCTCGATAACATACGCGTCAGGATTTCTCTCCAGTTTCCCTCGGGTAATATCAAGTCCCATATCGACAGAGTAGTGCATCTCCGACCTTCCACACGTCTTGAAGGATAGTGGTACAGTCACATCGGTCGTTGTGGCACCTCTGCACAACAGCGACGAGATCCTGTCCACAAAAATCAGCATCCGAGTTGAACGTAACTGTCTCGAAGACGTTGGCATGCCCGGTGACTGTGCAAAGGACCACTAATTTCCGACGAGCTGGTCATAGTTTTCTGGTTTCTTGTTGTTTAGATGTGACTGTTCGTGTATGTCACACTGTGGCAAAATGCCACCCGCGTTATTCAAGTCCCTCACCATTCATGTCTTCCACGAAGCCTTTGCCTCTCACACTCCGCTACGCATTTTACGACAAGGAACACTGGCATCGAAACGAAATCGGATCAGTGTCTCTGACAACCAAGCAATTCTCGGAATTCCGAGTCTGCGACCCTCATGGACCTTATCGAGCAGCAGCACAACCAGTCGGATTGCGTTCATATCTGTAACGGACCTCTACTCGTTGTTTCTGCTTGGGGAGTAAAAATCCCTTTGGATACATTGTCTGATGACCCTCCGGCGTTGGAACAAGCCTCGGATGGGGCAATACATCTCTTGAAAGCTTCAAGCACGATCGCCAGTGCTCTGCGGCCCGTGTGTGATGAGCAGCCCTCTGAGGATGAGATTTCCATAATATGCGACTTTACGTATACTGGTGGTGAGCAAAACCTGAATCGACCGCAGCCAACAGTGTCACTCATCCATAGTGATAGGCCTTCCAGATGTATCACTAACACCTCGAAACGCCCATCCGAAATGGTATCTAGAATATTCAAACAAACGACCAAACGGCCAGACTCCAACCACGAATCTCTTCTGGTGTGCTTGATCCCACCTGTCACGCAGTCCACAAAACTTAACCTACCACCACCCTGCTCCGGCTTCCCGTCGTGGGCACAGAGCGACGGGATATGTTTCATTGACAAAAGCCTCTACATCCTGGCCCTCCACCGGATTATGAATAAATACAAAAGTGTTTCGTATCGCAGCCAGCAAGTACGGGAAAGACGGCATTTATTTCATTAGCATCAACTTGGTACAATTGCCAAAGCTCGCCCAGGATCGATGATTTATTTGCTAAACTTCTTATTGTTAAAGCAACAAACCCTTCCGATGATCTGTGCCGAAAAGAAATGCTATGTCTGACGGTGAACATTCCTGACATCGGCGACGCCTCTCGAATTGAATCGGGTATCATCGAAACCGTGCGAGAATTTGCCATCACGTACAAGGATGAGCTTGGCATATCAAGACACGGCCCCGTATTCTCAAGTCAAGAACGCTCATTACGAACCATGCTAGTGAATATTTTTGTGCGCAATTCATCATCTACTAGCGGTCCGCCTTCTAATACAGGGAATATTAAATATTCAGAAGCGCGTTAAATCGTTGGAAAGACAGATGTTCGTTGCGCTGGACAACGTCGATGGCCCAATCTTATTCTGTATGACACATTTCAAGACGAGACAGCCTCTAAATCAGGTCTGGAAAACGTTGTCGCTATTTTTGTTGATCTTCAACGTGCCGGATTTCGACGGGTTTAGGTTGCTCGTCATGAGCAGACTTCCAGCTCTGCCGATTCCACCTTCGTCTCTCGAGGATATTTCTCACCGATCGGATCTTATTGGTGCCTTCGGCATGAACAAAGACGAAGTGAAAGACCTTCGGCCATCTTTTCGCGGGATAGCACGAGATATCTCGATCTGAACCGACCCGGATTGGAGAAAGCTCTCGGTCGTTTCCTTCCGACTGCCCTCAATAACCAAGGTCCTTCTCACCTCTCGGGCGAATACTACTACAATTTTACACTTACCTTGTCCCACATCACGACCACGTTTGAGCTTCCCAACGATCACGGGAATCTCTCTCACTCCCCTCTGTTAATTCAGATCTCTGCCATCGGCAAAGATCTGTTGTCCTACCTCCACAGGGTCGGCAGAGTCTTCATCTCCCCTGTCCAGGATGTCACCTGGTTGACCGAGTTCGACGGAAATTTAGAGACCAGTGAAAACACCATTTGGCTACTGTTATTTTATTTGGGCGCCCTTAAAGTCATGGATCTCGATTTCGAGGGCCATCACAAAGAGAAGGTGCAGTGGGGTCTGGAGGTCAGCAGCCCATTTGTGGCGCAACAGGTACGCCGTATTCGGATTTCGTCGCTGTCGTACAACCTCATGGTTTATGCAGATATTTTCTCAATGCCAACCTGCGGTCTTTGATGAAACCCAGGCACAACTGGACCTCCAAGAACTGTTGGACATGCGGCCTGCGCCGTTAGCTGCAACGATGACTGACCTTCTCTTGGAAAAGCCCCTGCTGGACCTCCGTGAGATGTCCGAGGCTGTTCTGCAGGCCATGTTCGACACGTATCTGCGCAACAAGAAACACTACTTCCCACAACTCGCTCTCCTAACCGATTGCACTAAGCCCAAAAACGCCAAAAACGTCCCGCCTGGGCAAAGTCGTTACGGGTACTCCGACTTCTTTGTCACCGGAAACCCTGAGCTGCGGCCACGGCGCGACGCGGCGGTGGAGTTGAAGTGTTTGCATCTAATGGGTTTCGTCCGGGCTGATCATGAAAATGCAAGGCGCAACCGCAGTTTCAACAAGGATTCCATCAATTCCGCGGTTCTCGAAGCCAAGGCCCAGTTACTAACCAGCATCTCCGAGGCAGACCTGGACAAGCAGCAATATGCATATGTCGACAACGAGACAAAGAAAACGGTCGTGACCAGTGTCGGCGCAGTGCGAAAAGAGGCCACATTGCAACTCCAATCGTACGTCAATGCGATTCAGGAAGGTCATGCACAAGATATTGGCCAAACAACAAAGACACATCAGAAGAATGGACTGTCCACGGCGGAGCGGCGAGTTCGCGCCACCAATGGGACTGATTTTATCGTCGGTGTAGTGTGTATCACGGCTGGACCGCGTGTCTCGATGACCGTGGTGAGCATGACACCCTCTGCGTCCCTGTTCCAGGGCCGGGAGTGGAAATCGAAGTACATATCTTAGTTTTGTTGTACATTACGCAAGCGGAAACACAGAGATCTAAGACGCCCAGGATATCGTGAGCGGCGACAGCTGAATTGAGGTTGAATCTGGCAGATCTTGTGCATTGCATCATTAACCAAAATAATTGTGCACCGAAACAAATGAAAGCAGGAAAGTAGTATGCAAGTATGCAAACCGAGGGCGGACTCATATCCATAAATCATAATCACAATCACTCCTCGTCCGAATCTGGGTGTTTCCGGAGCTCGGTGAGGAACGCGCCGTCGAATGGACCTAACGGAAGTCAGAAATCAGGATGTCAACACCAGTGGCAGGGAACGGAGGACGTACGGGCAGTATACTCGGCGCCGTGCTTCCCGAGGTAGGTGGAGAGGATGGGGCTCGGGGTGTGGATCGTCGAGGTGGACGAGACGAACGTACTCGTCGACGCCGACGGGGGCAAGCCGGAGTAGTGCAGCACCCGTGACGGCGTCGAGAGGGGCGACGAGGGGTACGTCGCGGACGACGACGACTGCAGCGCGGAGCCCGAGGCGCCGAAGGAGAAGGATTTTTGCAACTGGGGACTCGACTAGGGGGTGTTTAGCATGTGCGACATGATCTCGGTGTGGCGTACGTTCGGCGAGAGTCTGAAGGAGCGCTGTGGTGTCGGGGGCGCCATGTGTATGCCCTTTGTCTTTGCCGGTGAGGGCGAGGGCGGCAGCGGCGCGCGGGGGTATTTTACTGCATATACAGCTTGCAGGATGTTGAGAGACAGCAATACGACTGCTGAGACTTCTGTTCTGCCACTGGTGAGACTAGGCTGCCTCATAAGTCGATCAAGCTTGCCTAGGATGCATAATGACGCGTAGATCCAGTCGGAGGACCAGCGCCGGTGGCGGTTGCCCGCGAGAGCGACGGTGAGTGCGGTGGGGAGCGAGGGAATGCGGGGGACGAGGGAGGAGAGGACAGCGATGAGGAGAAGAGCAAAGACATTAGTGCGGATACGGAGGAGAGCCTCTGCGCGATGTGGCTTGAAGTAGTTTGCGATGAATTGGATGGAGGACATCGCGTCGCGTGCAGAGCTGGTTTAGTTTGTTCTTGTTGTGGTCAGCGCGTCAAGGTCGATTCTGGTCAATTTCGTTTTGGTTCTTCTGGCGGCATGTTCTGTCGTTGTACGCAGCAAAATGTAATGTGGTTGAGAATGATACGAGAAACCAGCTCCTCCGTCGAACCTGCAAACGTCCGGTTTACCACGATTCTAACCACTGTTCATTTCTTTTACGGCCACAGTCGACCGTTGTCACTTGGCGCGCAGCATGGTGGAGAATGATGCGCGCTCTTGCAAGTATTATTAGATTTTCGCTCTCCTTGAAAATATTCAACCTGCTGGAACCTGTTCGTTCAGCTGTTCTTTCCTGTAGTGCGCTGTTCGAGCACAATTTTCGGACTACAATGTATGGAAGAAACAATGGAGCTAGCATGCTTTCATGGAGCTAGCGCTGATGAGATGTATCGGATTTGATTGACAATGTTCCAAATAATTTGTTGTTGTTGGTTTCACCTCGTCTCGCTCTCTGTCTCTCTCCACGACGTCCCAGTCACCTTCCATTCCTTATATACGATGATCTCCTGGAAAGCTCTCCAGGCCTTCTTGCTCCTCACTCTCCTCGCCGGCCAGTCTGCCGCCGCCGCCCACAACGCCCGCAACGCTCACTCGAGGCATGCCCTTGTAGAGAAACGCAACGAGAAGCGTCTCAATCGCAGGAACTCATGCAAGCCCCCGTCGTCCTCGATTTCTGCCTCGGCTTCCTCGTCCGCAGCGAGCAGCACTACCCACACCACGACGTCCTCGACCGAGCAGACTACCAGCACGACGTCCACGACATCCTCCAAGAAGGCCGCTTCCACTCCGGCTAGCTCCAAGAGCACCAGCAGCTCCAGCGGTAGCTCCAACTCCATCACAAGTGTCAAGGCCGCTAGCGGGTTCACTCCCAACGGTATCAAGGCCGGCACCTCCTCAGGGGATGCCTACTCCAGCCTCGAGCCCCACCTCGGATGGTGGTATGACTGTTAGTTTTTCTTTCACTTTTTTTCCCTCAATTGCTTGTTTTTAAAACCACTCTCCAGGGACCCCCGACCCGGCATGGAACGGTAGCCCCATCCCTGTCCCCATGCTCTGGGGTGGCGGAACCGCTGACAGCACCGACGCTTCCCGCCTCCATCAGTTTTCCCAGATCACCGCCGCACCCCAGTACATGCTCGCCTTCGAGGAACCTGACTGCCCCTCCGGCGGCGGATCTGCCGGCATGTCTGTCCAAGAAGGTGTCCAGGTCTGGGAGCAGTACATCGCCCCTTTCCAGGCTAAGGGCACCAAGCTCGGCAGCCCGTCCATGTGCAGTACGTGCGCCCCTCCTCGCCGCCCCCTCGTTTCTCATCTCGTTATTACAGAGCAAGCCGCCGAGACCTGGCTCAAGCAGTTCTCCGAGCAGATTAGCACCCAGTGGGACTTTACTAACATCCACGTCAACAAGAACAGCATGGCGGGCGTCCAGGAGGACCTTGTACGTTGCTTTTATGTCGTGACCACCGTCCTCGCATGCTGACTACCGCCTAAGGACCACTACGCCAGCTACGGCAAACCGATTTGGATCTCCGAGTTCGCCTGTGTCGATGGTACGCTGATCACTGAGCTCCCTGTGGCCATCGACTGACGCCGCTTCAACAGACTCGACCGGCTTCGTCCCTTGCACTGACCAGGGCGAGATCAACACCTTCATCAACGACATTGTCGCGCTCTTTGAGGGCGACAGCCGCGTTGCTGCGTATGCTTACAGGTAACTCTTCGCACCTATCATAGCGCTTCTCGTGTGCTAACCCCACGCCCAGCAACGGCGAAGGTCTCGGCAATGTGTGGCCCATGACCACGAGCAGCGGTGCCTTGACGTACGTCTCCCCTCTCTGCCTCCCCCTTCCTTTCAATCCTGACTCGCCCCTAGGGAATCTGGCCAGACCTACATCTCGGCCATCTCCAAGTACCACTAAGTTATTCGCGTTTCGTTTTGTTTCGTTTCGCCGCCACCTGGCGTACGAGTCACGCCTGGGCCTGGCTCGTCGTGGCTCTAACGACGACGATGACACACACACACTTTGGATTTACTACACATACTTGGAATCACCGTTACTGACACCCGCACGCACTTACCTATCCCCCCGTATATACACCTCCCTCCCTCCTCATCTACCCCTCCCGACTATACCCGCCCCAGGCTTGTTGTCTGTTTGTTACCCCCCTGTGGTGCTAGCAACCTATCCCTTCTTTTCAGATTCCTTCCTGTCTCCTGTGTTTGCATATCCGTGCACGGTGTAGATAGACAGATGAGTTGGTATTATGTTACATATAATGGCCACCACTTTTTGGTTAGAGGATCCCTGTTTGAGTTTGACAGGAGGTCAAAGCGAGGAATATGGCCTCGGTGGTCACGTGTGAACTAACTAGACTTGCGGCTGCCGTTAACTCCGACGGTTGAGAGAGATTGTCACCTGTTCCCCGTTCCCGCAAATCGCACCGTCGAGCTGATAATCACCACGCGAGTCGGCATCTCCACATGTAGATCCTGCGAAAATCATCAGAAGACAACAAGAAGACAAAGTGATTCTCCGCAATGGAAGATGATTCATAAGCTTGAGATTACACGAAAAAATACATATCCACATTATTACAGTTGGAGTTTCTAGAGGTACGTGTATGTTCATAACACGAAAGCGCTGCTCTCGAGGTCGAGGATTAATAGATAGTGTCATAAAAAAAGGCGCACGGAGGAGGGCATCAATTAATTCCTTAGCAGCTTCTCGTGCAGCTCTGCACCCTTGAGCTTCGCGCGGAGGTACTCGAGCCGCGACTCGCAGCGCCCGACCATCTCCGCGCGCCGGCGGCGCACCTCCGCGAGCTCCTCGCCGCCCTCGCCCGGCGGCGTGTGGCTCAGTAGCTCCATCATCGTGCTCCCGCTCCCGTGCCGGTGCGCGGGGACCGGTAGCGGGAGGTGCCCCGTGCTGCGCGACAGCGTGCTGCTTATACGGTTCAGCGGGGCAGGGGCGGCTGCGCGGCTCGCGCTGAGGAACGAGGGCGTGCCCGACGAGGAGAGGGAGGACTCGGAGCCCTTGCGCCGCAGGCGGCGCGGCGAGAGGGCGTTCCACGCCGAGGGTGTCGACTGCGGCGGGGAGGAGTTGTGGAAGAGGGAGGCGGTCGACTTCGATGTGCGCAGGGAGTTGCTCGAGCGGACCGACTGCGTATCTGCACTGGGGGGGTTATGCCGATGCGAGTTGGAGCGCGAGCGGTTGGCGGGCGTGTGGCTGCCGCTGGGAGAGAGGGAGGGGCGGGGAGGGTTGGTGGTGGTGGCGTTGGAAAGTGTCCGCGGAGAGTGCTCCCGCCGATATCGGATAACGGCGCTCGTCTCGAGGTCGTTGAAGGCCGTGACGAGGCGCCTGGCCTCGTTCTCGACAGCGGTAATGGCTTTCCGGATATCCTCCGACGTCTGGAGGTTGTCGTCGTCGAAGATGTCCTTGCTACCCCCGGGGATCACGTCATGCTTGGACGGCGAGATGGCGAATGCAGATCTTGATGGTGATGTCGGGGGTCTTTCGAATGTGGACCGGGTTGGGAAGGTCGGTGAGGTTGGTGAGGTCGGTTCATGGCCCAGACCTTTGGGCTTGATATTCGGAGGCGGGGAGACATCACCGCTCGACGCCTTCCGAGAATACGACGGGGACGAGCTGTGTCTCCCAGACGAGTCCGTATCAGATGATAAAGTGTCTTCCGACTTTTTGGAGAAAAGCCGTGGCAAGATACTGAGTTTGATGACACTCGTCGGGGCGGGGGGTGATTTTCTCCCGGTTGCTCGTCGAAGAAAGTCTGCGACTGCGGAAGTCTTGGAGCGGGTGGGAATCGACTGCGCCCGCGGAGGGACCTGCTCAACGAGTTCTACATGCTTCCGCCGCACCGCTGCTACACAAGGTTTTAGGTCGATACATAGGGGGCATTCGACGAGAGGTATACCTGAAGCAGGCTTAACCGTGGGTGAGGTCGAGCTCACGGAGAGGATTTCGACTCCGCCCGAGTAGCGCTCGAAGAGGTTTTGCCGCAAAAGGCGATATTCATCGTCACTATTAGGCCGGGTCAGATATGCATCCAGAGGGCACTGAGAAATACTGACTTGAGGAGACCGTCCGAGTTGGCAATGGCGAGGTCATTTAACTGGACTGCCAGAGGATCGCTCATGAGGGTGGGATACAGGAGATGCCGGCGACACGGGCATAAGCATAGTGCTATTAGGGGACAGTGAAGGATGATGATCAGTTCCTTGTGATACTGGACAGCAAAGATTCAAGCTCAAGATTCAGAAGGCCATAAGGATCACAGAATCAGAGAAGGATCAGAGGATGAAGCAAGCCCGTTTTGGACTGTCGGCCTCGGCTGAAAAGCGCGTTCACCCGTGTTGTTGGGCCGTATGTACACAAACGCGCCAATCACGCGTCTGCTGATCCGCTTTTGGCTTTCACACCACCACCATGTCCAAGCAGAACGCGGTCTTGAATCCTCGCACAACATCCTACGAATTTCTTGGTCCTCCAGGAGCTCTCCTCATCACTCTCGGCGTCCCAATCACAACATATGCCCTGTATTTCGGCTGCTCCGAGCATTCCGGCGGGTGTCCACCCGCATTAGTCCCAGAACGTATCTCCCTCGCCCTCTCTGATCCAGCATGGTGGAAAGGTCTATGGGACACCCAGGCAGCTCTCATGTACCTCGCCTGGTATGCCTTCTGTCTCGTGTCGTGGGCCATCTTGCCCGGAGACCGCGTTCCTGGGTTGCCTCTCCGCACAGGGGAGAGAAAGCTGTACAAAATCAATGGTACGATCCTTCCTTTATTTTTCTGGCACACAGATCTTATGTCACTGCAGCATTTACCACGCTCCTCCTCGCATTGGGTCTCACCGTGGGCTTGATTTATAACTATGGGCCCGAGTCGTTCACGTTTTTATACGAGAAATTCGTCGGTTTCATTACCGCCTCCATGATCATGTCCGTCGTTCAAGGGGTCGCGTGCTATGCAGCCTCCTTCCGCCCCGGTGCCCTGCTAGCCCTCGGAGGCAATTCTGGCAACCCCATATACGATGTCCGCACAATTTCCGTCCATTGGCTTCTTGCTGACAGTCGGGCAGTTCTACATCGGGCGTGAATTAAATCCATTTTCATACGGATCATTCGATCTCAAGACATTCAACGAAATTCGCCCCGGACTGATTCTCTGGTTCCTCATAGACATCAGCATGGTCTGCGAGCAGGCGACGCGTCGTGGGGGTTTCGGTCAAGTCACAGACTCCTTGTGGCTCGTCCTTCTCTTCCAGGGTTTGTATGTCTCGGATTCTTTATATAACGAGGTGAGGGACGCGTTGCCATTGCTTTGTTGCAACTTACCATTTTCGGCCCCTTTTTCACGGAAAAAAGTCGTCAATATTTTCACAAATGGACATTACGAGTGACGGATTTGGATTCATGCTGTCTGTTGGCGACCTTGCATGGGTTCCTTTCGTCTATTCCCTCCAAGCGCGCTATCTCGTATTCTCTCCTGTCGAACTCGGCCCGGTTTGGACGGTTGCGGTTGTGCTGTGCAACTTCATTGGTTACTACATATTTAGGGTTGCTAACGCAGAGAAGGACGACTTCAAAAAAGGAAGGAATCCAAAGAGTTGGTCCATCTCTTGTTGTCTGGCCACTGAAATCTGACCTCGGCTTTGCTAGATCTGAAATTCTTTACCACCGAATCAGGCTCTAAGCTCCTTATATCTGGGTGGTGGGGAGCGTCGAGACATCCCAACTATTTGTATGTCCATTTCCTCTTGTTCGATTTCCATCCTTATGTTCTATGCGCAGTGGCGACATATTGATGGCCCTCGCGTGGTCGTTCCCGACAGGATTCAGCACACCCATAACCTACTTCTACGTTATCTACTTTGCCGTTCTTCTCATCCATAGGCAGCGACGCGACGATGAGGCCTGTGAGAAGAAGTGAGCGTGGCTTCTACTATTTACCTTCCGTGTCTAACAGTCTAATTTTCCAAAGGTACGGGAAGGACTGGAAGAAGTACATGGAGCTTGTTCCGTACCGTATCATTCCGTACGTGTACTGATTCTTGGTAAACTTTGCGTGTCTGCTACATATAATGTTTCTCCTAAAATGGAACTCGGCCACGTGTTTCCGATCTCTTCTCCAAAAATAAACAGCGCCGCCGCAGCGCGAGTTTGGGACGGCCAAGTTTGTTATGCATCGCCCTGGAGTGTAGCGCCTCTCGTGAATTGCCCGCCGTTGCATGCAGCCTACTCCGAGCCACCTCTCTCGTTCCGTCTCTTTCCTGCTCACTGAGCCGGGGCGGAATCGTGACATCTCTCAAGTGGGATTCCTCTCTCCTGACGTCGAGGGCGGAACCAACGTTACCCGCAAGAAGTCTTTAGTACGACCCGACCGCCAACGCATCGGTCCCGGACATAGACAATGGCACTACCACAACCGGGTTGCGCAGCTGGAGGAGGAGGACCAGGGTGGGGCTGAATTCGTGCCATCCGGTATGTCTAACGCCGTTCGATGGTATAACATCGTTCATGTCCAGCAGCAGTCCCCAGTGGACATCTCCGGCGAGGGAAATCCGTTCTCGGGCGGGAAGGCTCGGAAGTGCGTGAGTCGGGACTGGCGCTGCTCAAGCGGGGGGCTACGCTGCGGCGGAAGGGCGGGGGAACTGGCGCCAACAGTCTAAACGCCGACTCGCGGTTTACGACTGCGAAAGGGAGGAAAGGGAAGGGAGAAGGATGCCTCGGTGACTACGCTCCAGGGCCAAAGGGTCCGTGGATGCTATATTGCTATCTGCTGACGTGCTGGGTCCCTGTTTCCGCCATGATCGCCTGCGGTATGCCTCCGTCCGTCCATAGATTCCGACCTTTATCTAATGTCGAGGTATTGTAGGCCTGCGCAGTCCCGAACAACAGCGCGCATGGCGAGAGAAGATTGGCCTAGTCGGCGTTATTTCAATAGCCATGACCCTTGTCGGCTTCTTCACCTTCGGGTTCACCGAGGCGGTGTGCGGAACGCCGACGAACATGTATCACGGCGGTGCCATCGGCACGGAGTTCATTGGGACGTCCTCGGTAGTCATAAACGGCTACGACTATGACTTTTCGACTTTCCTCCACCCAGCGAGCGGGACAACGTTCGACGGTACGACCAATCCACTGAACGAGGGTGGCTGGAATCTCGCAGGAAACGATGCCTCGTTTTTGTTCCAGAACGTGAATCAGCATTGTCTGGGGCTCATAACGAAGGGGTCGGACTCGAATATCACTGCCGATGGAGATGAGCCTGAGTGGTACTTCCCGTGCAATGTCAGAAGCCAGTATGGCACCACCTCTCCGAACACAACCGGATATGCGAGCTCTACTAATTGCCACACTTCGTCTACGGCACGCTCAGACCTAAATGCCTTCTCTCCGAAGGGACAGGTCTACTTCACATGGGACGACATACACAACACCAGCCGAAACTTTGCTGTATTCGAATTGTAAGGTCTTACTTGCTCTTTCTGCACAACCAACTCACGAGGAAACAGCAATGTCCTGGATCTCGAATTGCTGTCGTGGTTGAGTACGTCGGAGGTCACCTACCCCTCCATTTTCGACGAGATGAAACTCAGCGGTGGCTCGTACAGCAACAGAGACATAACCATGTCCCTTTACCGTCAAAATTTGCGCACACTCGGACACTGTCTACAGGATATCATCACTGTTGGCTTCATAGACACCGCTACCGTTGGTTGCATTGCGTCCGAGGTCGTCCTGTATGCCTCTCTCATCGTCATCGTTGGGATGGTGTTCGCTCGTTTCGCCATGGCCGTCTTTTTCCAGTGGTTCTTCTCTCGTAAAATCGGCAACTTCCCCGCCGAGACTCGCGAAGAGCGTAAGAAGCGTGCTGCCGAAATTGAAGCCTGGTCGAACGGTATCTACCGCCCAGCGCCCAACAACTATCGCCCCGACGTCGGTAAGAATGGCGTCGCCCAGGCTAGGACCAGGAGGACCTTCCTCCCTGTTTACTCGCGATATACTCCCGCACCGAACCAGCCGTATGGGCGGCTGGACTCATCGCCGTCCCTGGCCATTTCCTCCACAACCCCAGCGGTTCCCATGAATGTACCCCCGTTTCGGATCGACAATGTCGTTCCGCAGCCCCCTCCAGACTATGAGCCGTTCAATTTCCCATTGGCGCACACCATATGCCTGGTGACGGCATATTCCGAGTCTGAAGAGGGGCTGCGCACGACTTTAGATTCACTGGCGACGACCGACTACCCGAACTCGCACAAAGTCATCCTTATCATCGCAGATGGGATGGTGAAGGGAGCTGGGAACGACCTCACTACGCCGGAGATTTGTCTCTCAATGATGAAGGAATCTGTTACCGGTAGCAATTTTGACGATGTCCAGGCTCATTCCTATGTTGCTGTCGCCGATGGCCACAAGCGTCATAACATGGCCAAAGTCTTTGCCGGCTTCTACGACTACGATGATTCGACTAGTGAGCGGTCAAAGCAGCAGCGCGTTCCAATGATTGTTATCGCCAAGTGTGGCAACCCTCTGGAAGCCGGCGACGCGAAGCCGGGGAACCGGGGAAAACGCGATAGCCAGTTGGTCCTGATGTCGTTTTTGCAAAAGGTCATGTTCGACGACAGGATGACAACACTCGAGTACGAGTTATTCAATGCCTTGTGGAGAGTCACGGGAGTGAGTCCCGATCGATATGAGCTCGTTCTTTGCATCGATGCCGACACCAAAGCCTTTCCCG
The DNA here is from genome assembly GCA_029289565.1 of Mycena galericulata. Lineage (NCBI taxonomy): Eukaryota > Fungi > Basidiomycota > Agaricomycetes > Agaricales > Mycenaceae > Mycena > Mycena galericulata. Next base: position 13,886 of record JARKIA010000523.1, read on the forward strand.
ATTCGTTGTCGAGGATGGTTGCTTGCATGGTGCACGACGAGCAGATTATGGGGCTGTGTGGGGAGACGAAAATCGCAAACAAAGCTGACAGTTGGGTCACTATGATCCAAGGTATGTGTTTCAGCCATTTTTTGGGGGCGGCCTTTGCTGACGGGCACAAGTTTTTGAATACTACATCTCCCACCATCTCACGAAGTCCTTCGAATCACTTTTCGGAGGAGTCACCTGCTTGCCTGGTTGTTTCAGCATGTACAGGGTCAAAGCCCGCAAAGGCGACGGTTCTGGGTATTGGATCCCGATTCTTGCCAGTCCCGATGTCGTCGAGCGGTACTCCGAGAACGTCGTCGACACCTTGCACAAGAAGAATCTCCTGCTCCTCGGGGAGGATCGATATCTCACCACACTGATGCTTAGGACCTTCCCCAAGCGCAAGAACATATTCTGTCCGCAGGCCATATGCAAAACTATAGTCCCGGATACGTTCGGCGTGTTGCTCTCTCAGCGTAGGCGATGGATCAACTCGACAGTGCACAATCTATTCGAACTAGTTCTTGTCCGCGAGTCGTGTGGAACATTCTGCTTCTCGATGCAATTCATGGTGGGAGTCGAACTGACGGGAACTCTGGTTCTCCCAGCAGCTATTGTGTTTACATTTTACTTGATCATCGTATCGATAATACCCGGTGGCCCAAGCACAACTATCCCGCTTGTCCTTCTCGCATTCGTCCTGGGTCTTCCGGGCCTCCTGATCGTCATTACCTCCACAAAAGTCGTGTACGTGGGGTGGATGCTCATCTATTTATTAAGTCTACCAATCTGGAACGGCATCCTCCCTGCGTACGCGTTCTGGCACTTCGACGACTTCTCGTGGGGCCAGACGCGGAAGGTGTCTGGGGATACTACACACGCCGGAGACAAGGAAGGCGAGTTTGACGCCACACACATTGTCATGAAGCGATGGGCCGAGTTTGAGCGAGAAAGGCGCCTCGAGCAAGGTTTTCGTCCCGCACTTCAGAGGTCGGTTGTTCTTCTTCGATGAGCTCGAAAAGACTGACCGATATATTCCTTTTAAGCGTTGGATTTATCACAAGACCTGCCCCGCTCTCATCTGGTACAGCTCCTTTCTCCCTGAGAACACTTCCCGTTACGCCTCCCTCCTCGATGGGTAACCGAAGATATACACATGACGACGATTCAACGAAACCTCTTAATGACTCTCCTCCAGATCGACCCCTTGCCGACTATTATGACTCTTCTCAACCCCCACCTCTTGACGACTTTTACGACTCTTTCCCACCCCAATCACTCCTCGTATCCCCCAAAGCTGACGGCTCACCACCGGTACTGACTCCTTCACGATTCCTCGACAGCCCCATTCCAGAATCGAGCTTGGATCCCTTCCGCGACACCCGGGCCGAATCAAGTATCGGGCACGGCACACCGAGTATTGATTCCTACCTCGAGGAACCCGCGCCGGATCCCGCCCCATTAATCCGCCGGCAGTCCTTACAGTTGGTCGACACCGGCCTTGTCATGGCCTCGGGGGAAACTCCCATACGATTATCACGACTACAACAGCCTTTGCCTCGGATTCCGATCGAGTTTAATGAATGAATCATGGACACCGTTGGACTCACTGCGTTTTGAGAAAAGCGTCGCAGCTATGGACAGGTCGATGGATTCTTAAAATGGACTGAACATCCATGGCATCGCTACATTAGGCATGCATGTGTGGACAGAGGGGCATATAGATTCCTAATCCTACCTGTCCACCCTATGGAACATCCCAGCAGTCCTAGCATGCCAACGGGTAGACAGTCCAAGAATTCCGTCTGGCGTACTGTGGCCAGACTACCTCCCCACATGTCGCCAAGCATTCCAGACGACGTAGCCATAATAAGGCTACCGATGGGTCCGTAGGATAGATAGTGTGCCGGGCAGCACAAAACAAAATTAATTCAAAATTAATTCAGTTGATGTAATCATTCGCGCCCCCCCGACACGTCCCGCCCCAGATGTTTCCCGCCTTCCCCAGCCTCGTTGCTGGCTCAGCCCCCGCTCGGCCGCAGTTTAAAAGGCACCGACACTCTGCTCAAGGGCCACCCGACACAAGTATATAAATCTGAAATATTTTGCATAGAGATTTGGTTAGCGAGAGCGGAGGTATCAAGGGAGATCATACCCAAGATAAGTGCCCCGCGGCCTGCTCAACACGCTCAATGTGCAACGCTCGTCGAACGAGACTAGTCAGACGATCTCGGGGAACCACAATAGACTCGGTCGCGCTTCCTGAGGTACTGGTGATCTCGACGACATACGTGCCCATCTGAAGCATAGATCAGGACCAGAGAAAATAATTTGAGGTAACGCACGTACTGCAGTAGTGTGCGCCCAAGCCTGGATGCGACCCGATATGTCAATCTGAGCTGCGCGCAGCAAGTCATGTCAGCGTAAATTCACGGAACAGCGGAGTCAGCACGCACGACCTGACCATGTCATGTACTGTATATCGGTCATACCATAGATCAGAAGAGCTGCAAAGTTCGACAAAGCTGTATGTGCGACGAAGCTTGAAGAAACGCGTCCACATCGAAGCATCGCCGTCCGGAAGATCCCATGAAGCGACCTATACGCGTGGGAGGAAGTATCAGGACCCTGGAATATGGGGCCATCATCCTTAGCCTATGAACGACATGTATAAGCTGGATACTAGTAGGAAATGACTGGGGACGGACCTTCACAATAAACATGCTGATGATGAACCGAGCCTGGTGCGAGCGTAACGGCTGCCATTCGGTTAGAATCATCGAGTCGGGTGTTATGTTTGTGGAGAGCGAGACGGGCAGCACGCAGATGCGCTCCATATCGCGCCGTCATCGTGCTCGGACGCGTTGGGGGCGAGAATCTGCTCGAGTGTTCTTGAGGGACAACAATGGACTTCATGGAAATTTGGACTTACAAGAAAGTACCGGTGGGCCCATCTTTTCAAGGGCGGCGAGGCGAGCTGGCCCAAGGAGCCATAGGAGGACAGCGCAACGCGCCACCTATGTGCCAGAGAGAAGGCAAGGCTGTCTGTTCACACGTCGAGCTGTTTGGGCCAGCTTGTCCGTCCACGTAATGACAGGTCGTGGGATCTACAATCCGACTGCTGGTGGCGATCTCGCAGAGCCGCGTCCCGACAGGTAGGCTAGAAATCGGGATTGGTGGGCTATACTGAAAATCCTGTCCATCCACCCCGGGGTATAGTTTTCATAAAACGCAGTGACTCTATTCCTACTTAGTATTAGAATAATCGATTGTATTTTAACGTAGATGCCCCGCTTCAAGGACGGTGAATATGCAGTTTAGATGCCTGCTGGAGAAAGTGGTATGGTCGCCAGTCTTTCCCCATCGAAGGGGGAGCACGGGTGCATCAAATTAGGCGATTGTAGATAATCACAGCACCACAAAAGATAACGACATCTAATCTAAGCGGACGCAATGTCAAGTGCCCGCAGCGCGTCGTGCAGGAGATCCTCCGCGTCCTCGACACCGACACTCATGCGCACCAACCCACCCGTAATGCCCCGCTCCTCCCGCTCGGCCTCCGGAATCGACGAGTGCGTCATGGTCGCGGGATGCTCCGCCAGACTGTTAACAACGGTTTTAATGCCTCAGCTCATCGATAGAAAATACAACGCACCTCTCAACGCCGCCGAGACTCTCCGCGAGCGTGAAGACCCGTAACTCCTCCAAGAATTTGAGCGCCTGTGCCTCCGTCCGCAGGCGCACGCTGACGATCCCACTGTACGGGAAGTCGCCTGCGCCGTCCGCACCGACACCCGGAAGCTGCTGCACCCACCGCCGTGCGTGCGGGCTCAAGCTTGCCCATGCGACAGCGTGCCGCGGGTGTGTCGCCAGTCCCGGATATATCACCTGCTCCACGTCCGGGTGCTTCTGTAGTGTCTGTGCAAGGAGGAGAGCCGACGTTCCCGCGGCTTGCATGCGCAGCTGCAGTGTCTTGGCGCCGCGCTGCGCGAGGTAGCAGTCGAACGCGGAGGGCACGGCGCCGTGTGCGTTTTGCAGGAACGTGAGCTTAGTGAGGAGCGGCGAGAACGGCGGGAGCACCACACAGCCAAGCAGGACGTCTGAGTGGCCGTTGATGTATTTCGTGAGGGAGTGCAAGACGATGTCAGCACCTGGGAGCGTGGTGTTGTTGGGGAGCTGGATGGGGAGGAGGGGGGATGCGAAGTAGGGGGATAAAAAGGTGTTGTCTACGAGGACTAATGGCCGCGTCGGGGGGTAGTTGAGGCTCGCGATGACGTCTGCGGGCTGGGAATATATTTCTGTCAGGAGGGCAGAGATCTCTGGGAGGGAGGGTAAGAGGAGGAGGGGATTGGTTGGCGATTCCAACCATATGAGCTACGAAAACATGTAAGATGCATGTGGAGAAAAAATCACCAGGATATTTACCTTGGTGTTGGGTCTCAGAGCGGCGCGCACTTCCTCGACGCTGCCTTCAGGATTGACCCAGCCAACTTCTAATCCGGATAGCTCCTTCGCGACCCTCATCATATATCGCCATGTGCCGCCATACACGTCGTTTACAGCGATGATATGCGCGTCCGCGCCAAGTGATTGTATCACAGTCGCAGTAGCGGCGCTGCCAGACGCGAAAGCGAGGGCATTGGCTCCGCCCGTTTCTATTGATGCAAGCATGGATTCTAATGCCGCGCGAGATGGGTTCTGCGACCGGGTGTATTCAAAACCCTGGATTAAAAGCTCAGCACACTGGACGATACGTCTCGACAGAATTTACCTGGTGGTTGCCTACGCCATTCTGTTTGAAGGTTGTGCTGAGGGAGATAGGGGGTATGACCGCGCCAGTTTCGGCCGATGGCTCCGACCCAACATGGATGGCGCGTGTTGCGAATCCCCAGGACGCCTCCTCCTTCTTGTGGACGCCGTTGGCGCCGTTGATTCCGTTGGTGCCGTTCGTTCCGTTGAGATGGGTTATGGTAGCAGATCCATTTGTGAGTGCGACCATGGTGTCTAGTGTAGAAATGTGCAGATGGGAGATAGAGATGGGAGATAGAGACGGATGGTAACAGGGATGAAAATATCTAGAGACAGGCAGAAGGACGGGAATATATAGTTGCTGGTCGGAGCAACCCAGGCCAATTTGTAATGACTCCCTCGACGCGCACGCAATTCGACGCGATTAAACACGTGACATCACGACACCTTTACTCATCTCAAGACTCACCGAGACACGAAACTTGCCGCGGTACAGAGTAACACGGTTGCTAAACACCGAGGCCAGGCTATCGTGCTTAGAATACACAGGTTCATGTCAGGCTGTTTCTCCGGTAGAGGGCATGGCCCTGGGGCATAAATTACATTATGTATCCGGTCCACAGCAGACTCATTATTTATTGGATCAGAATCATCCAAGCCAAGACGAAATAGAAGAGACTGCACTAAAGTTCAGCCCACGACGAGGATATCACGGCCGGAGCTCACAGAAGAGGATATACGGCAAGCAGAATACGCTGCTGCTCGATTTTGGTGCCGTCGAGGAAGTTGACGGAGGCTGTCAATGAGAAGTTTCGGCAATGGAGATGAACAAACGTGCATAAGATAACATACCCCATATACACCATGCCCAGGCAAGCAGAGCAATCGGCGCTCTTATATAAATTCTACGGACAAAGCAGGCGACAAGAGCGGCGATATCGAGCGGCGCGATGCAGTAACCCAAGACGCAGAGACCCTGAAAAAAGGTGCTGGATTCCGATTTGTGAACTGTTCAGCTTCTATGCGAGCCAACTTACACTCTGCCTCCCAGAAGCTGTTTTACATCAGGCTGAGTACATCGACGACCTGATGAACACAGCATACCTTGGCCTGAACGGTCACGACCAATGCACCAATTGAGCATATAGCTATGACACTCGTGAAAATATTCAACGCTTGAGTTTCCGGTGCCTAGAACGAGTTGGTTAATGGCAAGAAAATGCCCCGAGTAGGAGAGAGTACGGTGATGCTCATCATGATTCCAAGAAGAAGGCAGAGGATGAGCGGGCCCCATAGGTCCCAATCTCTGATATAAAAAAAAACGTTGTTAACGCGCTGATTTGATGAAGGGTATAGAGCACGAACCGTAACACTTCACGGCCAGTAGCTCGACGAGGATACAGGACTTGGACGAGCTTATTATAAATGGAAAACAAATCGCGTGCCTTTGCGGAGGAAAGTGAGTGCTGCGGTGAACACTGGCCTACACGTACTCACTATTGTGGTAGACACCGGCTCATCAAGGGTATCGACACCAGCATAGCTGCGGAACAAAACTTTCAGAGATGCATCGCGTGAAGGTGGGCCAAGCGTACCGCCTCTCCACTTGGACCCCACCGACAGTCGATCTGACGGCCCGAGGCGCACCACTCCCAATATTTCCCGACAAAGAAGGACTGGCATTCCCATTTCCCGAGGACGGGGGAGCAAGTTGTTCGGGTTCCCTAGCGCGTCCCTTTCCCTTGCTGGGGGGCGCGGGCGACTGTGGAATGGTCGGATGCGAGAAACCAGGAATGCTGTCCTCGTCTAGGTCGTCATCATCGTCTAGAAATATCTAAGCCTTGGAAATATCGAAGCGAGATTCCGAGGTACCAGCTTGGATGAATTGCGAGTGGGCGCTGAGAGGCGTGGTCGGGATAGGCATGCCAGCAACTCGAGGCCAACTTTCTACGTGTGAGGAAGTGTGACGCGTTATACGGTCACGGACTTACGCGTTCGCGTCCTACTTTATCCCTCCATCTCCTTCACTTTCTCCAGCCAACATGGTGCGTGTTTTCGCGTCCTTACATGCCAGTGACTCAGTCGCGTCCAGGGGAACGCTCAAGCCGGTGGAATGCCGCCTCCAGACGGCAACCAGAATCCACAGAATAATAAAGACAAGGCGAAAGACGAAAAGAAGAAATGGGAGCCTCCCCTGCCCACTCGAGTAGGAAAGAAGAAGCGCCGCGGGCCCTCGGCCGCCTCCAAGCTCCCTGCCGTCTTTCCGACAACTCGGTGTCGCCTGAAATTGCTCAAGATGGAGCGTATCAAGGACTACTTGCTCATGGAGGAGGAGTTCGTCCAGAATCAGGAGCGCTTGAAGCCCGAAGCAAGTCGGGAAGAGAAGAATGAGGAGGACAGGTCAAAAGTAGATGACTTGCGCGGAAGCCCGATGGCGGTTGGCACAATGGAGGAAATTATTGACGATGACCACGCCATCATCAGCACCGCGTCTGGGCCTGAATACTACGTCTCCATAATGTCCTACGTCGACAAGGAGCTCCTGGAGCCCGGATGCCAGGTCCTGCTGCATCACAAGTCGCAGGCTATCGTTGGTGTCCTCGACGACGACGCTGACCCTCTGGTCAGCATTATGAAACTCGACAAGGCCCCTTCTGAGAGCTACGCCGATATCGGTGGTCTCGAACAGCAGATCCAGGAGATAAAGGTTGGCGCTTTTCACCTTGAGATCTTGTTGAAAGCCTCACCGTCAATCAGGAATCTGTGGAGCTTCCCTTGACGCATCCCGAGCTGTACGAGGAGATGGGGATCAAACCACCAAAGGGTGTCATTCTTTATGGCGTTCCTGGGACGGGGAAGACTCTCCTCGCGAAGGCTGTCGCCAACCAGACATCCGCTACCTTCCTTCGCGTCGTAGGCTCGGAGCTTATTCAGAAATATCTTGGAGACGGCCCCAAACTCGTTCGGGAGATGTTCCGAGTAGCAGAGGAGCATGCACCTAGTATTGTGTTTATCGACGAGATTGACGCAATTGGAACCAAACGGTACTTGCTTCGTTTCATCATATAGTTTATGGCTCAATGAAAATATCCACAGATACGATTCCACGTCCAGTGGCGAGCGCGAAATTCAGCGGACGATGTTGGAACTGCTGAACCAGTTGGACGGATTCGATACGCGCGGCGACGTCAAAGTGATCATGGCCACGAATAAGATCGAATCGCTCGACCCTGCCCTCATCCGCCCTGGACGTATTGATCGCAAAATCGAGTTCCCGCTACCCGACGTCAAGACGAAGCGGCATATCTTCCGGTAAGCTCACCCATGGTTTCATACTTGGTCAACATCTGACATCCCCGCAGGTTACACACATCCCGTATGAGCCTGAGCGACGACGTCGATTTGGAGGAGTTAGTTATGACCAAGGACGACCTCTCTGGCGCTGATATCAAGGCTGTATGTACCGAGGCGGGTCTGCTTGCTCTTAGGGAACGACGGATGCGGGTCAACAAGGCTGATTTCACTTCTGCACGAGAAAAGGTGCGCATGTCGGCTTTCAACCTGGTCCTTGCTTATGATTTTCCTGCTAGGTCCTGTACAGGAAGAATGAAGGCACGCCTGAAGGTCTCTACCTGTAGTGTGCACTTTGTCGTTCTTGCTCGTTGCATAATCCTTCCTGGCCACAATGGCTTCGAGCCCCCGCGCCCGGGCTGATCATCATCAATAACAATAACGCCAAAAAATTTATGAACTCAAATAAGCCCTTTGTTGATTGATGTCTGCCTCTCCGCCCATGGTAATCAAGCAATATGATGTTGCTCGCCCTTGTACACATTTGTTGAATCGCCTGCGACTCATTTGACAGAATCATAATACATAATTAACACAGAATAAGGAATGGCAAGAGTTTGGCGCGTCGGAGCCGACTTCGCTCGTCTTCGGTGCAATAGGGGAACTGAAGGTGAAAGCTAGAGTACTATATATGGGTAGCTAGTAACGCTATAAGTCGACACAAGCTCTGACTGGCCTTTACTACTAGTAAAGCCTTTAGGTTCGGCTAAAGTTGTCGAATGATGGATTATCACCTTCCTTTTTTTCGGCCTTTCAGTCTTGCTTCCAAGCACATTTGAATTGCACGATGAACCATAGTCTTGGAAAGACGGCACCGTCCAACGGAACGACCTCTGTTCGACATCCGATCTTCTGGTTCGACGATGGCTCTCTCGTGATCCAGGTCGAGGATGTGATGTTCAAAGTTCATCGAACGTTACTGGCTCGACATTCTCATCTTCTTTCCTCACTACTAGAAAATACCGGTCTTGCGGCCTCAGATTCCTCAAAGGATGACTGGGTACACATTGATCCCGCTCGGGAGGTGTCGGCCCTCGACTTGGAAGTCCTCCTCGAGCACTTGTATCATGACCAGTGAGTATCCAGAGCTGCTTATCTCTCGACACTATGTGCATTTAATTCTGGCCCGTACGCCCCGATGTCGCGCACGGAGTGTAAAATCCATGTCATTCGTCATTAATTGTTCGGAGCAATATTGAAATGCTGATGCTCACCTTCTTGAGCCCTCTGTCTCCGGATGCACCATTTCCTCGAATCGCGTCCATTCTTCGCGTGACTGCCCCTGGGCAGCTGCATTTCCCGCGGATTCACGACATCGCTATACGGTATTTCGTGGATCTGTTTCCAAGCGGCCCTGTTCCGTTCGTTCATCCCGGACACCTGGAAGAGGCGCTGGCCCTGTCCACCTCCCTCAATATTACTTCAGCAAGTAGTATCTTGTCCTTTCGGTGATTCGTACTAATAGACTACGAAGATTCAGAAAGGGCTTTTATATAGCCTTGTGACTTCCACAAACTTTGACACAGAGGGTACCGTCTCTCACGATGATACAGCGCACGGCGATTTGCACCATCGGCCATCTTCTGACCGCACGCCCGACCCAGAGAAGTTGAGTGTACAAGGAAACACCGACCCCTTAGTGGTGTTTGAGTCCGCGTCTCAACTGGCGGCACCAGATTCCTCAGGTGCCCACAAATATAAGCTCTCTCCACTCGATGCGCAACGATGCACGCGCCTCATGACCCACTTTATGGACCATCTTTCGCCAATACTATTTACTGCCCCTGCCACACCGCACATGGCATGCACAGACGTCTTTGCAGACACGTGGATGAAACTCGTTATACAGCCTGCAATTGACGACGAAGGCGTGTATAAGCCCTTGGAAACGCTTGAACGCATCAAACGTGTAGACTGGGCGCAAGCTGGTCTTTGCAGCGCCTGTGTATCGGAAAAAAATGCCGAATGGACCGAAGAACAACAGGTCGTATGGAGATCAATGGATCAGTGGCTCGGTCTGTGAAACGTAGCTACAGAGCGGCTCCCGGTTCCAACGCCAACCTAGGTTTGGCCCTCCGTTCCAATCGCCTCTCTTGCATTGATCAAATAGTAGTGTCTCAGCTAGGCGCATAACGGGATGTAGTAAACTCACGAATAGATCCACCTCGGCCGAAGCCCAAGTATCGCAGCTTCAGGCTTTTTTTTTTTGCTCTAGGTTTGCTGTGCGTCGAAAAGATCAAATAGGACTTCCAGACCGTCCTGGCCTCCCTCTTGACTCTCTGTGGGTTAGGGGTTCCCTTAGGCGCAACCTGTTCCGTTTATTCAGATAGCTTCCTTGCATGCGCCCGTTGGCCCCAGCCAAGGGCCATTAAACTCGGCGAGGTTTTATTCCGCGGTTTCAGCAACTCCGTAGAAACTACCCGCGAAAGCATTGATTGACGCTGAGGACCCACAACGTGCGGAAAATCCCTCCCAGCTGCCGGAAATGATGTGCGGCTGGTGATAAGCTCGCCGGCACGATTTGCGAATTTGCAACTGGGATATCGGCCGGTTATTCCATTCGATTTGGCGAACAAACCACCGTCGATCGACCAGCTTGGACCTTGCTGTGTAAGCGCTTGTTTTTATTTCCATATACGACACCCCCCGTCTCCAACTGGGTAGCCGAACCTTGTTGTACTTGTAAATCATCTGCGCCCTCAACGTACAATACACCAAAACAATGCATTTGAAGCCGTTGTATTGGTGTTAACCTCCGCTTCTGATAGCTGACATACCTTCTTGTTCGCTTTGTTCGCTTCGCTATGCTTATAGTTTGTCTCGTCTACGATGTGGCAACTTTCTTCCAATTGTCGACGTCAATCATGGCCACAACCTCCGCATGTCTGCAATACAACAAACACCAAGTCTGGCCAAAAATGCCCAGGGAAACACGCAGACTTCATCGCCAAAGGCATGCATCATCCTCGATGAATTTATAGGTAAAGACCCGTGCATGATTCACATTGCTGTTTCTAACCATATGGACGTATTGTCTGGGCCCACACAAACAGACAAATCTCGCCCACAAGGGGCAATGAAAAACAACCCGCCTTTTGCGTCGGTAAATAACAACCTTTTACTTGTAACTACCCACAGAAAACAACAAGATCAAACCCTTTAAAATGAGCTCCTCTGTCTTGGGACACCGGCATCCACCTTTGCTTCCTTCAGCTACAACCAACAACCTTCGCAAACGGTCTGGCATGAAATCGAAGCAACAGCAACCTCTTCTTCCCAGCTCTGTGCCTTCCTATGATGTCCCCGCCGACGTCAAGGACGACCATTCTGAGGGGCGGCGCTCGAGAGCCGTCAGGCGGCTGTCCTGGGGGATTTTCCAAGTGGCGTATGAGGCACCTGTGCGCCACCTTTCGCTCAGTCGCCTCAGGGAGAGTCTGCGGGACCTCAGAGACTCGGCCCCTAGTGCCGGACGTCTTCTTGTCGAGATCTACTCGACGGCAAGGACTCCAGTGACCGTTCATTTACTGGCTGGAATGGTGCTCATGGTTGCGCCGGCATTCTCCCTGTATCTCTCGGCTTCCGTCCTCGCCATCGTATGTTTTCCAGTGCTTTCCTCCACCAGTCGCCATATTGATAAGCATGCCGTTCAGGTCGAGGAAACCGTGATATCTCGGCAAATGACCGACTTGCACGTCAGTATGCTACAGGTTTTAGTTTTCATGTGGCTCTTCCTCGCCGTTATGAGCACCTTGGCAAACCGTATCATGTGGGCCTTGTTGTGTGCATATAAGGAATCCGTTAATTTTAATATAGGGCCGAGACGGCTTTCACATTGAAGGGTCACCTTCGAGCCCATTTCCTGCCGCAATTGGTTAATGGTCAGTTCGCATCCAACGCCCACAGACTACACGTTCACCTGTTTCCGGTGACAGCCAGTCTCCGGCTGGATCTCGCCGCTTTACAAAGTACTCCCGTTATTGCCCCACCTGTTTTCTCTCTCTAATACCGCCGTTCCACCTTCTAGGTCGGAAAGCCATGAGATCTCTCCCGGCGGAATACGCGTTCGAAATAGAGGTTCCTGGCTACAAATTCTTCCACGAGATCGTCACAAGGCTCCGCAACTTCCTCACGGTAGTCGCTGAGGTGGGCGTACTGCTGATGGTGATCTCTCGGAGAGGACTCCATGAGGCGCAATTATTGGCATTTTTCTCCCTCATGCTTCCGGCTGTGATGCTCCTCAAGCCCAACACCGGAGTCGGCGGTGCAGGTAAGTTTTGCTGGCGCTTTGAGGTGATTTGACACGAGGTCGTCAGGATACGTTTTCTGGACCCCCAACGTTAATTTTTATTATTTGACCGCCCTTTACAAGATCGCCTTCTCCCACCATTTCAGGTCGACACTGGCGAGGGATGGCATGTGCTCATATATCGCTGAAGAATACCGCCGAGTATCCGGAGCGCTGGGCTATTTAAACGTAGAGACGGTGTCGATTGCGATGACGATTCAGGTCCAATGGTACTGGGACCTGATTAGCCTCATTGTCGACTATCCCCTGGTTCGTGCGGTTTCTCTTTGTATTTTCGCTGGTCGTAGATTTTACACAGGCGATATGTGCGCTGATTCTTCCCTGGGCGGATCCGCTCTCGTCGCTTGTTACAATGGTGCTCGTGCAGCACGCCACCACGACCTTGCAGCAAAGCATTTACCAACTCAGAGGAAACCCAGAACCGGACACCCTGGTGGACGTTTTGGGATGGGCAAAGGACCTCTATGAAGCCGTCGCCCTCGATAGCGAACTATATCGAGGAAAGGCTCAGTATCCGGACAAGAAGAGGAGCGACCGAGCCGGTATGAAGGTCTCGTTCCGGTAAGCATCTTTGAAATAATCGCCGACGCGTACTGAGCGGGATGGATTGCTAGCAATGTCTCGTTCAAGTACCAGGCGGACGGGCCGCTTGCTCTATCCGACGTTAATTTCGAGATCGCACCCGGAAGCTTGGCGCTCATCGTCGGAGTAAACGGCTCGGGGAAAACTTCTCTGCTTTCTCTCATCCAGAGACTTCAGGAGCCCTCGGGAGGAGAAATCCGCATCGACGACAAGCCGATCGCCAAATACGATGTGGATAGCTTGCGTGGAGCCATGGCTTGCCTTTCTCAGGACGAGGACATGTACCCCCTCTCTCTGCGGCAAAATATGCTGATGGGCGCGGAGGGCGACGAGTCCACGAAGACTCTCGAGGCTGCCGCGAAGATGGGCTGCGCGTCCCAGCTCATCGATAGGCTCCCAAGGAAATTCGACACCGTCCTCGACCCAGCCGCGGTCATAGCACAGAGCGCGCAGGGCTGCGGGCATGGGCATATTTCGGCTGCGGTGATGAGCGAGCTCGAGGAGCACGGTCACAACGTTATGCAGACGTCTGTCTCCGGTGGGGAAAAGCAGCGGCTGGCAGCGTAGGTAATTTCGGTTATCTGGCGTCGATTGCGCTGACGGAAAGTGTGTAGGACTCGGCTGTTTGCGCGTTTGCTGAACCTGAAGGACCGCGTGAAGCTGATCGTGTGCGACGAGGCTACAGGGGCCATGGATCCATGCGCGGAGAAGGAGATTCTCCACCAGTTGAAGGGACTGAGACACGAAAAGACCGTCATCCTCGTCACGCATAGATTTGGGGGGCTCGTCAAGGAGGCAGATGTTATCTTGTAAGTTCCGAGACTGTGTCCCTGTTAATCGTCTGACGTGGGCGACAGAGTCATGAAGGAAGGAAGGCTTGTGCAGCGCGGCACACACACAGAACTGATGAGGGATGGCGGGGAGTATGCGGAAATGTACAGAGCACAGATCGGGTTGCTTTAAGTGGAGTACACTGCCGGACAGTCTCCACGCCAGATAATCTTTACACCATGAACATTTAATTTACCTTGCTTTTTAATGTCCTCGCCGCATGCTACATGTAGCGTTCCGAGTCCGGATGCAAGGTACCAACAAAGTACCCTGGTGTAAACGCCGGTGTCAACAGGACCCACAGAAGATTTGTGGCTTATCGGCGAATGGGGGAAATGTCGAGGACCCAGAAGCGCAAATCTTTCTTCGGGAGTGTGGGCCGAAGGTTGCATGCTTGAAGAGTGCTTGAAGCCAAGCGGTCCAAGCGATTGTTACCGTCACGGTGGAGCGTGACATGAAGCCAAAGCAATATATTTTTCGATCGTGGAGGTGGCATGGAAACAAAGCGGGAGGAATAATGGGAAAGTCGTTACTAGAGAGACTGGGTGAGCAAAGCGAGAAAACAAGGAGAGAGTGCATTGTATTATCTGGCGTGCAAACAGACGGCAACAAGGAAAGCGTTGTTGAATGCACCCTTACTGCTGCTTGGCTTGAAACACCCCCGTCGCGCACTCGTTGCAATTGCATGTCCTTTACGAACACACCGCTGGGCCAAGGCAGACGTCTAGATCACAGCGCTTTTCTCGGGAAACCACAGTCGCCGCGTTTAAACAGCCATACTTCCTACTCTTACGGGTCTGTTTCCTTTCCTTTCTCCTTGTTTTACTTCTCTCAATCCCGTCTCAGTGCCCCGGCTTTAGGCTCGCGATCCCCCCCAAAGCCACCCCATTCCGACAGTCAGAACGAACCTGCACTTGCACGCTTCGCCAAACTTAAACAACAAAACTCAGACTCGCAATCCCTTGACCCAGAGAAGTGGAGTGTGAAGGACACATCGGTCAACATCGCAACCGCGTTCCACCAGGCTGCAACGGACATGAATCCGAACAGTGCCTGGGCCTCGGGGTCATCCCGTACGGCAGCAACCCCACGCAGTACTTCAGTCGAGTACGAATCTCAAGCACAATCAACCAGCGCGCGCAGGCTCGCAGCACCACCCAGCAGACTCCAGTCCCGTCCCACCACCAGCTCCTCACGCGCAAAACCCCTCTCCAAATCTCAGTCCATCCGGCACGTGCCTGACTCCGAGGAGGAGGAGGCCACACCGGAGCAGAACGGCCGTGGAAAGAGCCCTTTCGAGCAGGTCATCGGTGCAGCTAAACGCGCCATCATCAACGCGCCTGCCGCTGCCACCTACTATGTCCGCCAACGCTCGCGCGAACCGGACGAGCCGGTAGCAGTCAATGGCAGCTACGACTATTCCGCGGAAGAGCGGGATATACAGAACCAGAGTAAACGCGGTTTTGCCAATCACAAGCGTAATCGCATGTCTACTGACAACAAGGCGTACAAGCCATCAACGTCGGATCTCGATTCGGACGAAGATTTCACAGACGATGATGGCAAGCAGAAGCGGCGAAAGAAGAAGAAGAAGGAGTCGGTTGGAGGGCCTTTAACGACCCTACCCGTCGCCGGATACGATAAGAGAAAGAAGAAACCAAAGAAGGGCAGCAAGGGAAATGCCGGAGAGGTGGAAGAGGGCTCGGATAGCGATTCCCGTGCCACAGACAAGGTTAGTTGCAATCGAAATCTTATCCTTCTTCAATGTTTGACTTGGGTTCTTAGCAATCTGCACCGAGAGGATCTGCACCGCCGCCTCGACAGTCGTTTCAACCAGAACAACATGATCCCAACCCAGACACATCGTTCGAGGATGCGGAACAAGGCCTTCACTCAATACCTGAGGTCGATGATGAAGATGTCGTTCCAATAGCAAAGCAAGGGCGAAGTCGTTCCCGCTCTCGCTCTCGTGGTGCCTCAACGAGCGCACGACGCAAATCCTTCGCTCCTGGTGCCTTCATAGGCATCATCATCCACGCTATATTCCTCGTCGTTGGCAAGGTGCTCGGCACTTCACTCGATGTCATACTTGTGCGGCCCATCCGGGCGGTGGCTCGCAGCCCCCTGGCTCCTTTCATCAAATACGCGGTTCTCATCGGCCTGTTACTCCTCGCCTCGCGCGCGCTTCCCGATATCGGATTACGGGTGCCGTGGGGCGGTGACAAAATCTTCCACCCGCCGGAGGCTCCCGCAGGAAATATGGCTGAGATTGCCGAGCGGTTACGGCGCGTGGAGACGGCGCTTTCAGGGCTGACGCTGGATTCGGAGCGGACGCGGGGCAAGGTGGAGGATGAGGCGCGGGTGAATGCGGAGTTGTTGGGCAAGATTAGTTCCCTGGAGACGCGGGTGGAGCGGGAGAGCGTGCGCGTGCATGAGGCCGAGGCGGCGTCTCGCGATGCCGCGGGCCAAGTGCTGAAGAGTGTGAAGCATGATATAGAAGCGTTGCAGGCACGGGTGCAGGCTTACCAGCAGCAAGACGGAGGCGGGACAGTCGGGAGTGATGAAGAGACACGCTCGAGGCTGAAGGCGCTCGAGGACCGCGTGGGGTCTGTGGAGGGTGGCGTTCGCGATGCGATTGATCAGGCCAAGAAAGGAGCAGGGCCAGCTTCCTCCATTGGCGCTGCTTGGTGGAGCAAGCCTGGTAAATCTGGTTTGACTATCAAGAGCTCGGACGGGCAGGATGTTACTGTCGTCATCGCCGACCTTGTAAGCAAGGCCGTGGGGATGTATGGCAAGGACAACATTGCTCGCGCAGATTTCGCCTTACATTCCAGCGGTGCTAATGTCATTCCATCGCTCACGAGCCCGACATACGAGCTGCACCCGTCGACACTGCGTGGGAAGGTTGTTGGATACGTTACCGGCAATGGCTTCCTCATCGGTCGGCCGCCTGTCACTGCTCTCCACTACGACACGCACGACGGATACTGCTGGCCCTTCGCTGGATCGCAGGGCCAGCTCGGCGTCGTGCTCGCTGCCCCGGTGTATATCGAAGACATCACCATCGACCACGTCGCTGCCGAGGTGGCGTTCAATATGATGACGAGTGCACCGCGGGAGATGGAGGTGTGGGCAATGGTCGAGGGACGCGACAACCTTGCCAAACTTAAAGCCTGGCGCGCAGAGAAGGTGGAGCGGCGGCAGAATGGGGAGAGCTTGGAGGACGAGCCGGTTCGTCCCAAGACACTTCCCAAGTCGACGGAGTACATCCGCATCGCGTCGTTCCGGTACGACATCCACGCCCCCAACAACATCCAGACTTTCCCCGTCGACCAGGAAATCAAGGACCTTGGTATCGACTTCGGGATCGTGGTACTGCTGGTGAAGAGCAACTGGGGTATGGAGGCATTTACGTGCCTGTACCGCTTCCGGGTACATGGGCAAAGGATGGGAGCCTTTGCTACTCCGTATCCCGAGGAACTCAGCCCGTGAACACCGGTCTGACCTCAAGTGTAATGCCACTAATGACTTCCATTAACTTTATTCCTTTTTTTCTTTACACGTCTTGTCCCTCTCTTTATCCTCTCTCTTTATTCTCTTAATCCTGCTATGTACTTTTCTTAATGCATATCAACGGTATCGTCGCTTATTCTGCCGCACTCCTGTCGAATACACATCTCGCTCGCTCTCTGTGCTTTAGTGCTACTCTCAGATTTATGATCTTTGGATGGAGGTCGAGCATATTTTCCGCGACCAAGTCAAAACGAAAGTTATGATCCATCTGCAAATTTGGCCTGAACTGGAAATGGTTGGATTCACTACGCAGTTCATCATATGTACCAAGGTCGTGAACGCGATATCGTTATCGACCTTCCGTCGACTGGAAAATATGAAGACGGAAGAGCACGATGGGCTAGAAAGAAACACACCTCCAATTTTCCTTGCGGCCTCCAGAGCGTTATTGACCACTGTGTTCATTCCTGGAGTCATCGGGAGGGAATCGAGAATACTCGGGGACTCTGACTCAAGCCACACGTAGGTTTGGTGCTCCTCCGGATGCAGCGTCGGTACCAACGGTCCCTCGGGCATCTCTCGGACGCGAACCAGAAAGTTGAGTTGTTTTGCAGCTCCTCGCTTCGTTGAATACTCGAATTCTTCGAACTCGCTGAGCACCTCCGAGATCACCAGCCCCGTCTCTTCCCTGGCCTCTCGAGAAACGGCGTCGAAGATCGTGCCGTCCTCTGGCTCACAATTCCCGCCCGGCAGCTCATACATGCTGGGAAGCGTCTCTTCATCGTCGGAGCGCTGCAGAAGTAGGAGCTTCCAAGACGGGTGCACTGAGCTTTCGGCGATAATGGCAACCCCAACGGTGATTCGCTTGCCCGGATAGAGCTGTCGCAGTTGATCCAAAGGAATGTCGCGATGCTTGAGTGTTTCCGGAATGCGCATATTTTGAGGCGGCAGTTTAAAAGGAGTCAGTCTTGTGGGTCCACACCAAAAAAAATTAGCGCGCACGCGTCGACAACATAGAAATGTAAGGAACGTCTGGTATAGATATGATACTGGGTATAACAAGTCGTCCGAATCTACATGTACATGCGACTCTCATTCATCATTCATTCGTAAATCTTGCCCTCGCCGAGCATATGTCCATTCCCCCAGAAACTTCGTACAGACGGGATGCACTTCGCCAGGAGACGCATCGTACCCGAAGGCACCTCGGAGCCCCCTTGCCATACTCCTATGTCGTGGAGTTTCCAGGACTTGAAAGAGTGCGTCTGCATGCCGGTGAAAAAAAGCTGCGCACTATGATTTAGATCGAAAGTAAAAAATGGCCATCGGAAACTCACCTCCGTGGCGGCACGGTGAGGGTGGGATCCACCCACGTACAACGAGAGGCTCTTCAGCCCAGGCAAGTTCAACGCCAAAAGGTCGAACAGCTCCGCGCTCCACACGCGGACGTTGATTCGGAGGGACTGGAGCCCGTCGTCCGCGGTCCGGTGCGCAATAGGCGCAATCAAGGCTGCGACCTCCTTGAGACTGAGATACCGATCCTTCACAGCCAGGGTCGTCAGAGTATCAGCAGACCGGCCCACGTACATTACGAGGGCATCGAACCCGCTGTCGAGGGTCGTGGGGTACATACGCAGCGTCTTGAGGTTGACGAGGACACTCGGGTGCGAGGTGTGCGACGAGAACCACTGGCCTAATAGCTGCTCAGAGCTCGGGTCCATAGCGCTCCCCGCTGGGTTCAGCCGGAGTTCAATCGTGTCCAGGCCGGATGCGTTGTCTTCGAGCAGCTTGGTCAACCCTGTGGGGTTGGAAAAGGCCTTGTTGAACGGGGCACGGAGATGAAAGTCATGTAGATGAGGGAATACACCGAGTTTGAGGAACAAGGCAGAGAGGTCGAGCGTCGACCAAGACCATAACTTCAATGACTGAAGTTGGGGCGCCAGGCTGTTGATGAACGGAGCCACGGAATTGACTAGGATTCCGACCACAGTCGCACCTGCTGTTGTATCGAGTTCGTGGGTAAACTGCAGACTCAAGGCCGTGCAAGAGGAGGCCCGAGGTTTCGAAGCTACGAATTGGCGAAATACCTGGAAAGTTCAGCATCATCCAACGTTCACAAGAGAAAGACTTCTTGGTAAGTACCTCAGGGCGCCCAGCCATAGAAATCGTTTTCAATTGCGGGCCAAATGCAGACCACGCATTGCGAAAGAAACGCTGCAGATCATAGTCGGGCGACATGTCCCACGATTCCACTTCGAAGCGCGTCAGACTGGTGAGGCCTGGGAAGACGAGGATAAGAGCATCGATAACGCCTTCTATTGAGGGGGGCGACGCTTTCCAGCTAGTAACTTTCTGCCAAAAAGAAGGGGCGGGGTGGAGATTGATGACCTAGCGTTGCAAGTTCACAATTCAGCTCGATTGTTCATAGCTTGCGCTGTGGTTGACTGGAAACGCAAGACGCGGCAAGAGTGATAAGGACGCACCGGTCGAATCACCAACCGCCGCACACGACTTGCAACTGCAGGGTCCCTGCAACCCGGGGCAGTGAGCACAATCTCTGGATGTGACGCCTCCGAAAAGCTCACCTCAATCGTCGAAGGAGTTTATCCATGCCCGAGTTGACCGTCTCGACACGTATTGTGCCATACCGAACATTCAACGCTCGTTCATAGAAGAAAATATTCACCCCCACAAGCCCCAGGAGCTCATCGTCCGGGATGAAAGTGACGATGTATAGCCAGATCTCGGGCGGAAGTGTTGGCATGCCAGGCATGGTGGTCGAGGAGAGGAAAGCCGCGAGTCGGGCAGTTTTGCCCTTGATAATACAGGCAGTGCTTTATTGTTTCGGAACCATTTGTCTCGTAGACCAGACTTTATACCGCTCTCGAGGATCTAATTGAACCAAAAACTTTGCGTCAAATACAACCAGCTACTTTATGTGCCATATACTACTGCTGAGCCTGCCCGCCTCTTGAGTAATAATTCCGATTATGAGGAATAAAAAAATGAGTGAGCCATAGGATGTACGAATCCTGTAAATTAACCGTCAATGAGGTCAACCAGCGCCCCTCATCCCCAACAAACGCGCTCTCGCGCGCGCCATCGACTCTTTAAGCTCCGGACTCTCCCACGTCTGCTCCTCCTCTCGCTTGCCCAACTCCGACTCGGCGGACATGCCCCGACCAGGCGCGTCCGACCGCCATCGGGTACCGGCAGATGAGGGCAGCGAGGAAGAAGTGAACTCGAAGCGAGTAGCCCGGGGCGACGCCGAGGATGGACGCGAGGCATACGAGGGCGGCGCGAGAGTGAGATTCCTGGGCCGCTTTCGCTGCCGAGGAGAGGAGGAGCGCGAGTGGGAGTTGCGGTACGAGGAGGGCCCGCCAAATTCTTGGTCGTGGCCGCCCTCTTCCTCCTCCCACACGCCACACCCGTCGTCAACTTCGTCTTCCCGAGCATCGCTCTGGACCACAATTTCACGACCGAGGGCTTTCTGGCCCTCTTGGATGAGCATAGATAGTTGTTCACCCATCCAATCCATCTGCACGTATCGTCAACAACAGTATCTACAAGACGGCGCGAAAAACGGACCTGATCTTCAACTGCCACACCATCCTCGTCCTCCATGCTATCCGTGCCGAGAGGTTCTCTCGGAGGTAACGTGGTACTGGAGGGAGTTGAAAATGCGTGCCCATGGAGGCGTGGCCGCACGCGTGGGTTGTGCCGCTTCGTAGCAGACGCGGTACTAATACCGTGTCGGACCTTTCGACGGCGAGGGGTGACGATAGGAGTGGGGGGAGTGATTTCGATAGCCTGCGCCTGTTGAACGGGAGTCCATTGGCCTTGTTGATAAGGCGGGGGCGGAAGGGGTTCCGACTCTGCCTCTTTGCCGCGATCTCTCCATCTAGGCAGGGTTGAGCAACTGATACACCGTAGGAGCGCGGGAACGTACAAACGGTACACCGTCAGACCCACCGCAGTGCCTATGAGAGCGGCACTGACAGCAGTTGATACGATGGAGCCGGCAAGACCGCGGCGGCGCTTGGCAGGCGGGGGCATGTCTACATTGAGAGAAACGATAATGTTAACTCGCATGAACGGGGCACAAGAAAGAGCGAATGATAGTGAAGTGAAGTGGCATCCGGATGATTTCGGATTCGTATATAAACAGAACTGACACCGGGCGCGGAAAACACGTGAAGCTGTGCACGCACATCCTGGGCCCAATTCACGTCGCATACGGGCCAGAATCGAGCATGAATATCGTGTTCATGCTCAGATGTAGGCCCGGATGGAGGGGGGTATGCAGAAAGTTTGCAATCCCATGCACAGTCCGCACGGCCACACACAATGTAAGGGGTACTCACCGGAAATAGACACACTCATATCTTCCAGCTCAAATTCATCTCCCGATTGATGGCCAACCATCTCGCGGTATTTGGCAGGTGTGTCTAGATATCCGTTTGGAGATGCGAGAGTTGCAGTGGACTGGCTCGGTTCTGCTAGCGATGGATCCCAGCCTCGTTTACGCGACGCGGGTGCTGCGGGAGACGGACTGGGGGACGGCCTTCTCTCGTTTATATTACGAGGTCGAGCTGGACGTGCCCTAGGTTTCTCCGGAGATTGTGAAGTGGACTGAAGGGGAGAAGGCGTTTCAGGGGTGGGTGTGAATGGATTTAGCCCGGGGACAGCTATCTTGAATGTGAATGGGAAAGGCATGGCGCGGAGAGCCCAAGTTATAAGGTCTCGAGTCCCGGCCGTTTCGTGCGATGGAAGGCTAGTAGTAGTAATAGAATCGTAAAGGTTGTCGAGAGTTTAGCTTCCAAGATAGCAAGAAGAATGGACGAGGAAGACAGCAACAGCAGCAATAAAGACGCGTTCCTTGGCACGAAGCCCCTGGAGTAGGAGTGGTCAAAGGTCAAGAACTTGATTAGGTAAGGTTCAGGTTTCCGATCATTTTCCGTGACAATCAGTGTTTCCAAATTGGGTGAGTGTAATGTAAAAGACAGGATATAGTAAGTAGGGCGAGCAGAGAGGAGCTATAATACAGTCTAGGGAATCATGGGCCCGCCCCCCCAGCAGTGGCCAGCCCAACTTTGCTTTTCCGCCGGAATTTCTTGGTGAATTCTTTGGCGCGTGTACCCCATGTCGTTTTGTTCAGTGAAGCAGCGATGCTGGTCTTCGACGTCTGGTTGCGCAGCGCCCCGGGGGCATGCACCACCGTCGTCGCCGGTTCCGCATCCTCGGGCAGTTCGACCGTCGCCGCTGCAACCGAGATGACCATGTTATTTCCGGGTTCCCGACTCGTGGGAAGAACGCTGGACCGCGCTCGGCTCAGCCGACGAGGAAACAACCCCCCGACAGCCCGCGATATACTCTGCCGCGGGGCAATGGTCTGCATATGTGTGACGTGGTGGTCGTCCTCCTCGTCGTGCGCCTCGTCCGCCGAGCCTCCCGATGCGAATGATGTCTGGCTCCCGTTCTGGCTCTGCGCAAATGCGGAATTAATCTCGGTACCACAAAACACCGCTGGTTTCTCAGACGAACTTTGAGCTGCGCCTGGAAAAAAGGGGACTTGGACGCGATGTCCGACAGCGCCGGCGTCATTGGGCCGCCGCTCGATCCATCAGAAACATGATCTGAGCTAGAGAGCTATCCACAAGATTAAATGTATGCAGGGGTTGGAAAATGATAGGGACCACCTGGCCGAAGCGTGTGATTGAGATGCTGCCCCTCCTGCGTTTCCTGAGGTTGTCGGAGGAATCCACACGGGTGATAGTGTTGGCGACGCTGTCTTCGACCTCTTCCTGTTGCGCACGCCTCTCATTTTGCTCCTCGACTTGCTGGAAAATCTGGGAGCCCGATGATAAGATTGGGGGTCCTGGAAGGAATCGAGACGCACTTTTTCGAGCGGGTCGTAGGCCATGGTGTCGGGGACAGCCTGAGAGTCGGACATGAGGCGTCGGCGCGGTTGGCCAGATGTGTGGTATAGAAGATAGAGAATGTG
The DNA here is from genome assembly GCA_029289565.1 of Mycena galericulata. NCBI lineage: Eukaryota > Fungi > Basidiomycota > Agaricomycetes > Agaricales > Mycenaceae > Mycena > Mycena galericulata. Next base: position 37,249 of record JARKIA010000523.1, read on the forward strand.
GGGGTCCTGGGAAAGGGTGAGGGCTGGACTTTAGAACCTATGCTTAATGCCCATAATAGTATGGATAGGAATGGTGTCCACACTGCACCAAGAAAATTCGCTTCGCTTTAAGAAGAAGGGAGTCACGTCACGTCACGCGCGTGCCGCTACCTCCCTTCGATCATGTCCAAGCACCATCCCGGTACGGACCTGACCCTGAGCCCTCTAGAAAGCGCAGCTAATAGTCTCCGCAGATCTGATTATGTGCCGGCGTCAGCCAGGAATTGGTGCGCTCGTTGTAAAACATGTTCGCCGTCTGACTAACTCGGTTCTTGACTTAGCCATCGGTCGTCTGTGCGAGAAGTGCGACGGAAAATGGTACGCTGGAGCGCTCTCAATAGGGTGACGGTTTGCTGAACTACGCCACAGTCCAGTATGTGACTCGTACGTGAGACCAGAAACTCTGGTACGGATATGCGATGAATGCAACTTTGGCACGTACGGCGGCCGTTGCATCATTTGCGGTTCGCCTGGTACGTCTCCCCTCCCTTGTGCTTTCTTTCGCAGAAACTAACGCGCGCAACAAGGTATATCGGACGCGTATTATTGCGCTGAGTGTACGCGTCTCGAAAAGGACAGGGATGGCTGCCCGAAGATCGTGAACCTCGGCGCCAGCCGGACGGATCTATTCTATGAACGCCGTCGCCTAGGTGGGTCCGAACATTGGGTTTCTTCCTTCCAAAAATTAAATGGTTTTTCAGGGTTCAAGAAAGGCTGATCGCGTTTCCCAAAGTGAAATTTTTGTATCTTGTCGTATATCGAATGCCATGAGCTTTGTGTACCGATATGCCCCCTTCTCTGCTCCGAATCTTCGGCTCACTAATGGTGTCTAGGTTTGCTTCGGATTACTGGTACTCCCACGACTTGTGAGTCAACGGACGACTTCGAGTACCGATTCAATTAAACGCTTAATGAAGCAAATCATAACCGCCTAGTCTCGCCTAGTCCATATCACCGCCGTTAAGTGAACCTTAACCGGCCCAGTCATCCGTCGAGCTCCCAAAGTCAAAATACTCTAATTCGGCTCCTTCTTCTCTTACTGTTGGAGTTTGGTGCCCCGAGCGTCGTCCTTCCGACCCAATCTCCGCCACTTTGGCCGCTGGCGACGCCGTGGCCGATGGCTGTCGGGACCGTTTCGGCGTTTTTGCATGTGATCGCTGGCGGCCTTGCTTCGCGGGAACAAAAGTGCCGCCGTCGGTCAAGGCCCCTACGTGAACGATATCAAAACTGGGTGGAGCAGCCATGGAAGGCGGACGGGAGGGAGCCGCCCCACTTAGTTCAGCGGGGAGCACGGCGTTGCCAGATATCCCGAGCGGGCTGCTGTGCGGCTTCGGGGAGGCCGCGCTCTTCGGTGAGTTTGCGCCGGATGCAGGGAGCGCAATGAGTTCGGGAAGGAGCAGAGTGTGCGGAGATGATTTTGTGAGGCTTGTATCTCCAGCTGGTCCCGTAAGCTCGGCGAGTGGTTGGGCAGCCGCCGTAGGCGACGCGAGCGGCGTTGTTTTCTTCGATGCATTTCGTGACCCCTTCTGAGAGCTCCGTCCAGCCTGCGGAGCGCTCGTATCGGCGGCGTTGTTCTCGTTCTCGACCGGAGCATCCGCGCTGGCGCTATTTTCTTCGGTCTGCATTTCTGGTGACTGACTCTTCGCCGGACTCGACGGTAGTTTCATGTCCTCAGGCTTACTTGCCTCTTCTTTCTCGGCTGCCGAAGGGGAAGATGCGGAAACCTCGGCACCGTCTTGCGCAACTACTTCAGCCGGTGCTGTAGGTTCAAGAGTAGTTGATGTTTCCGATTCCTGTGTTGGCTCTGCCGGAGTGTGCGGTGCGGGCGCGTTTTCCGCCTCCTCGGCTGGTGGTGACGCCTCCTCCGTCTGCGCCGCAGGAACTTCTGGAGCGCTTGGGGCAGTCGGGGTCTGCGATGCGTCCAACTCGGGCGATGCATCCACTTTCGGAGTGGGAGGAGCAGTGGGGACTTTGGAGGCATCTATGGTCGCAGGAACTTCCGGAGCGCTTGGGGCAGTCGGAGTCTGCGATGCGTCCAACTCGGGAGATGCATCCAATTTCGGAGTGGGAGGAGCAGTGGGGACTTTGGAGGCATCTACGGTCGCAGGAACTTCTGGTGCGATTGGGGCAGTCGGCGTCTGCACTGCATCCAACTCGGGGGCTGCGTCCGCTTTAGGAGTGCGCGGCGCACTGGGGACTTTGGCGGCCTCCGTCTGTTCTGGTGGAGCTTGTGGCGCCTGAGCAGCATCGGTCGCAGGCTCTGCACCCGGTTGAGGCCCTTCAATTTCTCCGATGCCCGCAGGTGTGCCCACGTCCACACTACGAGACCGGCTTTCTGAAGGTTCTTTTCCCCAGACAGACCTGAGTGTGTCGGCGAGGGCCGAAGACGTGCGGCTATCCGCACTCTCCTCTGGCGTGATCTCCTTCTCCTTTTCTTTCCCTTTCCCCTTGCCTTTCCCCGACTTTCTTCCCCTGGACGTTTCACGATCCGAGTGGCGGCCGCTTGTCGCTGTTTCGGCCGCCGCCGCCGTGGTTCCCCGACGAGGCTCTTGCAATTCATCCGGAAGACGAGCTACCTCCGGGACCGTGTCAGCGATCGGTGTACGATCCTCGGGAGGGCCCGCCGCATTAGAGTGCGGTCTGGACAAGGGCGGTGGGGAGCGCATCCTGTCGGACCGAGAAGAGACGATCGTCATGTCGTCCTCTGGGAATGCGTCGGGCTCGTCCTCTTCGACGCGCCGCCCGCGCTCGTTGTAGACAATGGACGCGGGTCCACTAAGAATCCGGGGTTAATAACAGCATAGATAATAACGGCAGCCACTCACTACTTAATTTCTCCCTGCAAACGATGCGCATTACTTTAGACTCGAAGGATTCAGGGAGATGGTGGACAAACGTACATTGTCTACCCATTTGATGCGTGCCCTGAACTCCGTCAGGCCAAAGTGGATCTCAACTGAAAATATTATTTTCCAAAACGTTTTCCCATTTACACCCGTCTGAGGCACGGCGCTTCCTTTGAGGGGAGAAAGGTCCGCGCGCACTATGCAGAGCGTCGAAAACTCCTCTGGACGATACTTTATCAGAATAATTTCATCCCACAATGGTCCGAATGCACCTGCGTCTCTGTATATCCATGTCGGGACCTCCCCCTTCCCTCTGTAGCACCAGATGAGCACTTCAAAGACCGAAAGAACATTTAAACTGGTGAGTTCTGTGGAATACTTTCGGGAAAATATGGTCGACTCTTTGACTTTGACTCCTCGTTTTAAGATGCAGTCAAACGCATCAGGGAGAAGCTTTGGGCCCGAGGGTAGCTCGCATAGCGTCGACTCCCGTTGCACGTGTTCCGGGTCCTCGGGATCGAATGTCCGGAGGAACTCTACACCGTAGAATGCCTTGGACATTCGTACGGAAACGTAGTGGTCTACATAAAAACCGACGGCGCCATCACAGACTGCCTTGGAACTAAACCGCATTCAACAATGTGAATGTTAGGCGAGATAATGGCGGGACGCACGTCTGAGAATCAGGACGGTTCACCGTGACATTGTAGGGTGCCAGCCGTTCCTGGAGCTGACTGAACAACCAATGGTTCGCGGCGAACCCTCCGACAAGCCACACAGACTGAGCAATGTTCAAGAGAAAGGTGAAAACACTTAAAAGAAAACACTTGCCTTTATGACACCCGCTGAACCGTCGATTTGTGCCTTCACTGCGTTGAATGCGTCTAAATAAAATCAGCTCTGAGGTTTCATTATTGGTCCGAGGGCCATACCTTCTATGGATGGCTCGAACAGTTCTCTGACTTCCGCCCTATGGTGGTATAAGTATCGATCAGAACGAGTTCTGTGAAGTCTACTGACCCAGTTAATTTGAGTTGGCCGCCCCGAATGCCCACAGTCGGATCCTTGTCCAGTGGACTTCCAAAAGATATAAACTGGAGCGACCGGTCATCCCTGAAAAGCCGTTTCGTCGTTTCATCAAAACGCCTCGTAATGTGCTCGACCGCCTCCGGCGACCCATATCGTGAGCTTTTCAGCTTTTCTACAGGAGGAAATATCTCAGCAGAAATTTAATCCTGGCGGGTCGGACGCAACATCACCTTCTAGGAATTTTCTAGCACGCCGGCTCACAAAAACCGAGCCGGCAAAAATACCTATGTGTCACGTGAGCACTTTCACTCCTGTACGTCGGGGGCAGTGGACCAGAGCTTACAGTCTGGTGGAGCGATCTCCTCGATAAGGAGTGGGTTCTGGCCTGTTATGCTATATGCCGATATATCCCAAGTTCCTCCGCCTGCGTCAGCGATCAAAAACCCGGGTTTTGAAGGATCCTGCGAATTCATCAACTCTCAGCCGATGAGGGAGAGCGGCCGGCCCACCGAAAGTACATCGGCAGCTAGGCCGTTCAAAACGCATGCGTGTAGGCTTGCCTCTCCTTCTGTTACGAAAAAAATCCTCGCCTTTCCCGCACTCGTGTTGGGGACTAAGCCTCCGTGGATCGCACTTCTACGTAGTTTGGACTGCTGGGCGCCCTCCCAACCATTTGGATGCGATAGAACGAACTTTATGTCGTGTTCCACCGTCGCCCACAGCATGCCCCCATTGGCATGTGTGTCAGTGATGAAATTTCTAGTGCATAAGAAAAGATATGCGAGAAAGTCGCCAAAAACGTCGACAGCGGTTTTTCCTGGTGGCAGACGTCCCAGCCGCATCCCGTTCATGTTGAGTTGCATCGTCCGAGGCCGGAGGCGAAGCTTGAATCTATGAGATAGCATGACTAACATGAAGGAGTGCGAGAAAACTGAACATACAGCTCGACCTTGGTCCATTCCTCATCTTCTGCTTGGGATAGATTGGTAGACGTCTCTGCTTCTGCGCCAGCAGCAACCATTTTCCCGCTTGCATCATACCATAAAACTGAAGGAATTTTGCAATTTCCGGCTACATGCTCCTGGCCAGGAAACCTACGGTTTCCGTCCGTGAAACTGAAGAAAAATGATATCCGATACGTACCGAGTAACACCATGAATTTTCGGTACTTCCCCAGGCTCAAGTATTGCGTAGGAAACCTTGGAAATGAAGTGTGAAATAGAACAACGGTCTTGGGGTGGCTTACTCACTCCGCTGAAGGTTGTGCCGACATCTATCGCCAGCACCTACGAGTCGAATTCTAGTCAATGATACGCGCGACTGGGGTGGAGGCTGGTTTACGAGAGATCGGACTGAGCCGCTGTATGGTTTGCGCGTGTCCGAATTCGACTTCATTTCGTAGTAGGTGCGATATACGCAGGAAGATAGGTGCGGAAGATGGATGCAAATGGTCGAGGAAAGTGAAACGTGTTATATTCTGTGCGGCTGGCGCACGAGTCAAAAGAGGATCGACAGACACGAGGACTCAAGCCATTTACAGCGCCCTTTGATTCCATTAACTTCTCCTGGCGTAATGGGCGTGTTCTATGACACAAACACATGACCGAGTCAAAACGCGTTGAACGCGTGGCTTCGGGTTGGCCTGATTTCAACCTGGCTCGTTCAGGATCCTGCACATAGCTTGTCAGCCAGTGGAATATAGGCGATTATCGCGATTCTCCTGCCGCACCGGGTATTTGGTGCTGTAATGGCCCTGCTGCCCATCAGTCTGCAAGTCATGATCAGAGGGCTGTACGATACGACCGTCGAGTTCTTCGCCCTCCGCAACCCTACTCTGACACCGGACGGCCAGTCCTCCCATTCAAATTCGAGGACCCTCACGCCAGTGCCTGATCCTATTGGGAGATTGACTCGAGAGTGTGCATCATTACGGGAACGGCTGGACGCGACGGATCCGGATCTTCGCTTTGAAGGGTCGGAAACACCACATATGCGACGGGGCCTCGAGAATATCACGAATCAGCTTGCGCGCTCTCAAGCGGAGGTTGCCAAGTTGGAGGAGCGATGCAGAATGCTGGAACGGGCACTGAAGGGGACGAGGGAAATGTTAGAAGCCAAAGAGATGGAATTGGAGCGTCTGAGACAGACGGACAGTGCAAGTTCACTGACAGAGGAGAGGCACGAGGATCAAGGTCGGCAGCAGAGATCCGATGGCTCGAGAAACGGGCCGACGCCGCTCCTAGAAGAGCAGCGAGCACAATTGCGGAGCACCGAGATATACATGACTCGGACAGATAGCTGGTCGGGAGCGCAAGTCATGCAAGCCGTCCAAGATTTGAATTCAGAAATTATTCAGCTAGCAGCCTCAGCCGTCGAGCTATGCACTTTTGATTCAAAAAACACCAGTTCAACACAGGCCATGCAGGATACTAACGCCCGATTAGGACCCAAATTGGCCGGCCTCCTGTCCGCGAGAGAAAGGAATTCGCAGGATCCAACGCTTGTCGGTCTTGCGCTTCAAGCCGGAATGGCGACATGCATAGGTGAGCAAAATGGGATTTGACGCCGTCGAATGTTCTTACGCATGCCACCGTGTGTAGCACGCGCAATGACGGCGTTTGCCCTGGGCTTACCCTCTAAATCGGAGGTTATATTGTCCCAAGTTTATTCACACATATTTGTGGCGGGTATGGCCAAAACATGGATTCATACTGCTGATTGACCAGTCGGTTGTCATAGAGCCCCAGCCAACGTCGTCCAGATGGAGAGCATTGGCTCACAGACATGTGCACACACTGTATCCAGGGCTGACCGAATATGCTGCCGAGGAGCTCAGAGAGACCATTTGCCGATGGACATCCGACATACTAGTGGCGGCATGTGCCACGCATGAATCTACGTCCCGCGCATGGATCCGAGAAACGTTCGGAGAGCAGATCGGGCGAATGGTCAAGTCTGTGGCCGGAATCGCGACCATTTGTCGGGAAGAAATAATGTCGACGAACTTTGATATCATCAGCGTGGAGCCCGGCCAATTCTTCGACGAAAGGGTCTTGGAGGACGCGTTTGGAAACTATGGGGTATCCCATGGTGCCGTTTTAGCAACCACAGAACTGGGGCTACGGCGCATGACGCGGAGAAGTGCTGGAGGGAGGGAGAACGATAGAACAGTAGAACAACAGCTTTTGGTGAGACCAAAGGTGATCCTGGATTCAGTAAATACAGCGTTTGTTTGAAAAGCGGAATAAAACGCTTCAATTTGGCCCTGTTAGCATCAAAGGTGGATCAGGCGGTCCGACCGCCAAACGAAATCAAATCAAATTGCCGCTGATCCAAAAATTCTCCTTCAACCCTCCAGAAATGGCCTCCTTCGCGCCACTCGCTCCTTCCAAATCAGCCATTGACCAAGAACCGCCCCTCTTGAATGGCCATGAGGCTGAACTAGAAATAGAGGACACCGTTCCCGAGGCCGGAGTCCAGAAGAAGAAGAAGAAAAAGAAACCCAAGAAATCCGCGTCCGCGAAGGCTCGAGATGCTGCTGTGACCACGCAGAGCGCAAAGACAGACGCAAAGTCAAAAGAAGATGAGGCGGGACGACCTCCTGTGCTTTGCATCAGCAGGAACAAGCATTGGCGATATATCAGCTCGTATCATGTGTGTGCACTTCTTCTTCATTGCCAGTACATTCCGCGCCCTACGCGTTTTTGTGTATTCCAATCTTCCCTGTCAACTCGCCACAAACTGTTCCTTTCATGAACATCAGGCATTCTGCGTGAAGTAACTAACCATCCTTTTCTAAATTTTCAGGGACCGTGGCTTCAACTTCCGCTTGAACTCCTGGAATCCCTTCTCACTCTGAATCTTGACCCTGCAACTTTGGCGGCACCCGAGCCACGTTCTCCTCGCAACACTCCTACTGCCTCTACCGGCTCATCTGCCAAACGCAACGGGTTCCATTCCCATAACCATGCGTTTCCGGACCTTTCGCCTCCCGACTCCCCGCGCACACCGTCCCTCTCTTCAGCATCCACTTCAATAACGTTCTCCACATCCTCGTCGGGGAACCTACCTCCGTTCCCGGTCCCTGAGCCAGGCAAACCTACCCCTCCTCCAATAGACCCTGGCGTGTTTCGCAATGTTACTTCCATAAGGCGACTCATTGACGAGGCCGCGGAACTCAGTGTCCGCGCTTCATCCGGGCTGTCAGCAGCCGAGCTAAACATGATGCGCTCGTCATCTTCTCCATCCATGAACTCCGCTTACTCCAACTACAACTCACCTTGGGCTGGCCTTATTCCAGGTGGAGGCGGTGGTGGCGGAGGGCGTAATGTTGCAATGAGCGCGATGCGTATACATCGCTTGAGAGCACTTGCTGTACAAAAGTTGGCAGCTGCGTACACGGCGGATGAAATCGCGAGCAGTGTGATGGTGATGCAAGGCGGTAGTGTGTTCGACGACCTTGCAGAGCGGGTGCTCAAGGTCGATCCGAGCGACGCGGATGCTCGGTATGTGCATTTCTTTCACGAAAAGATTCCGTCAAGGTGTGCTTCCTCCAGTTTATTCTTTCTCGGAACAATAATACTAATATATATGCGACACAGGCAGTTGGCAGAGTCAACCACGACACAAGTGCTTGACGAGCTGATCCAGACCCAGCCTCAAAAACTGGAATATTATCGTACGCGAGGGATTGTGCATTGTTTCAGAGACGAATATGGCCTTGCCACCAAAGACTTTACTCACGCCCTTAAAGAAGCCCGTGCAGTGCGAAAAGCCAAGGTCGCGCACCACCATAATTATTCGCCTCCATCCCAAAACAGTAAACATGGTGGTGGAAAAGGAGGGAAGAAGAGGAAGGGCGGGGCGAATGGGAAGCAGAGCAGGCCGGGCAAGGATGACGGTGGTGGTGGCGGCGGCGGAGGGGAAGAAGAGGGAGAGGGCGCTGAGGAAGACGCAGATGCAGACGACGCAGGTTTTGTTCCGCACCCTTCGGTTCTCCCGGATGCACCCACTCCGCTTGAGCCTCAGCTTTTGTTCCTGCGCGGCGCGGCATACCTCCAGCATGCGGTTCACATAATTGAATCAACCGTCTTGAAGCTCGAGGGCGTTCATAAATACTCGGCGTATTCCACGACCGCGTCGGATGGCCACGGCGCTGGTAACGGGGGCAACGCAAATGGAGCGAATGCGAACAACGGGGAACTCAGGCTGAGCTACCTAGAGGGGGGGCTTTATGGCGGAGTCGAGGTTGGGAACCCAGACGGCCCTCTGGGGCGAAGCACGGGCAAGAAGGCAAAGGCGTACCGCGAGGCTTTCGGTGTCGCTGAGAACGGAGAAAGGCTCACCGGGCCCGGGGAAAAGGTGAAGGAGCAGGTCCTCGGACTCGTCAAGAAGAGCATGCGCGATCACGAGCGCTTCCTCGCTCATTTCGACTCTCTAGACGCTGGCCCACGCTTCGCACCAGGTGGGGGAGATGAAGCGTGGAACCTTGCACAAAAGGTCGAATACGCATTTCTGCTTTCGGAATCGATACGACCCGGTAGTCAGGCTCCCTCGCCTCCGCATCCTCACACTCCATCCCCCGACGGTGGTCCTCTCAGTAACTACGACTCCGTGACTCGCACAGGTTCCGTGCAGATTCCGCCTCCTCCTACAACTTTCACCACTTATCACCCCCTCCTTGTCGAGGCTCACTTTAGTATCCTGTTGTGTCAGCTGATGCTCGGTGACTTCACGACGCTGCTTTCGACGTTCGTGCGCACTGCTGGCATCGTTGACGGCCTGGAAGGATACCCTGTATTCCTTCCCCCGCGATCCATGGCCCAGGCAGAGTTTATCGAGGTTTTGGAGCGTCTCGCAGGTGGGTGGAGGACCGGAGCGGGCATGTATTCCATTCCCGGAGAGAACAGTGTCGGCGGGAGAGGCAAGGCGAAAGAGAGAGAACGGCTGGCAATCGAGGATAAGCCGGAGAAAGACGAACATTTTCCAACTTCCCGGCCCTCGACCTACAAAGCGGGTCAAGGCAGCACCGGCTCCAGTGCAGCATCGGGCTCTCGGCAAAACTCCGTCTCATCAGACACGTCCACTGGCGAGACACTGCCCAACGGTAACTCTGCCTCCTCCTCGTCCTCTACAACTCCATCACAGACTCGATCAACTACGCCTACCGCCCCTTCCCCGTATGCACAGGCTCTGAACAGTGCTCGGATCCTCCTCGCCCCTGTACTTGCTCGTCAACGCGCCCGAGAAGCGGATAAGATCAACCTCGGCAAGAACGGAAAAACTGGTGCCAAGAAGGCCATGAGTATAAATATTCCTCTTCATGGCCCTCGGGTGGACGTTATTCTGGCCTGGCTCGGGGCCGTGCAGATACCTGCGCTGGATGCGGCCACTTAGTTACCTATCATTATTTAGGCGTGTATCTCAATGTTTCCCATCTATACCCATCAGGCGGTCAAAGCGTTTGATATTTGATTTTGTAATAATATATCTGTCTGTATCATATCTTTGGGCTTTTTGTTCTGCTTTCGTTTTCGCCTTCCTTCCTTTCGGTCTAGCAGCGGCATGATTCGGAGAATTTCAACAAACGCGTTTTGCGCCCGCTTTGTCTTCGTTCGTAATCCTTCCTGTCAGGAGAGAACTTGTATAACAGTCACTAATCCCATTTCTATCGTTTCTTACCTCCACAGCCTTCGCTCAGCGCGTCTCTGAAAATGAAACATTTTCCTTCAGCGAGGGTGCAGGCTATCTCATCAACTCCACTCAGCCTTCACCGAATCTAACCAGATCCGAGTCTGGACCGCCATCAAGTAGCTGTCCTCTTCTTATCTGTGCTATGGTCCCTACTGCTGCTTCAGCACAGCGTGCAGTAGAACGCGCCCATTTGCGCCGTTGCGTACGCTGTGTGGCAGGCACAAGGGATACTACGAGCAACACAATGGTCAAATAGCCCGTGCCATCGGTCAAAACGATCTACAGTGCGGCCCACACCGCTTTAGGCAGACATGTTGAATCGGATGTTGCGGTGATCATTCAGGTACTCTAACGCAAACCCGAATTGTCGACACCAGCGAATTTCGGTCTCACACATGGTAGACCGTTTAGGACCTTGTCGCCTCTTCAGGTTATTTTGGTGCTCCGATCAGATACAGTGGCGAAGGTGAATGAATCGGAGTCGTCATCAGATGTCACCTATATGTCCTTGACGCCCGCCGACTGATCCACGGTCGAAATTCGGTGCTCGTGTTAAGGGAAACGACGCAAAATAGAATAGAATTCAGGCACGTAGACTGGATAGTCAACACAGTGACACGAGCTCCGCGGAAGAAGCTGAAACTTGAGGAGATGCAGGCTGGATACGAGTTCCCACTATACACGTTGGTTGGCCGTTCCCACATACAAGTCCAAAATGAAAATCACTTGAGATCAGCGAATTTGTCTGTAGCCTGGCACAAACCGTTTAGGTTGAAATTATTATCGATCAATGTCAGTACTTACTTGGACAAGCAACTCCGCCGTTCCTTTCTCGTGGGAACTGTGACCAGCATCGGGGACAATATGGAGCGTGATTTCCGGCCAGACCTGTATAACAAGTTATATCTCGGCTGTATAGGGAATTACAAACTCACCTTCTTCAGTGCATACGCTGTCGTGGCCTACGAGGGAGTCAGCGGCCACATCATGAGCGATTTGATATACCGACCGGGCAAACAACATCATATCGTCCTTGAACAACGATGGTGGGAATGTGGCGACTAGAGGGGAAGAATTCAGCGCGACCTTCGTTTTGTGGCGAGCGAAAACAAACATTTTATCGATTTCCTGCTGCTCCAATAATTGGCCATCCCTCATAAAACCTATAGGCCGGTTCACCATTGAGTTTTGGTGGAAAAAAGGGAAGTATACGCGCGCGTCCGAGACAAAGTAATGATTTTCTATGCGTGCAAACGCACTTGGGCCATATTTAGCAGGGCCAAAAAGAATAATCAGAGCTTACTTTGCAAAGTGATCAGAGGTAGCCCGAGCGACATACTCCGGATCAACGAACAGCCTTGATGTTTGCATCCTGGGGTAGCCGATGAGTCGCTGAGCGTTGTTTAGACCTTGTCGCAGCTCACTCATATTTGCACCAAGCTTTGGCCGCAGCAACTCGCGTTTGGTCGTCGACCGAATTGAGCTGAGCGTGATACGCGAGAATCATATCGTGGCGCTCCTGCTCGGGTATCGGCGCGATGTACTCCTCCCTAGAACTGGTCGGACAAGAACGCAGAGTACAGCACTCATGACATACCATGCTTCCGGGAAGAGATGAGAAGCTCCATTCTGATAGAAAAAGTTGAGTTCGCTTGGATGGTTGTGTATGAGTGGTGCGAAACGAGTAAACGATAATAGTCAAGCACCTCTTGCGCAGGGTAAATATCCCTCTGAAAATATATCTCAGTGCACCGCGGCGGGATTGAAGGGAAAAAATGACCTCAATACGAGACTCTTGACGCGGTCTGGGTGAGCCTGACGATACATGAGATTGACTTTCCAGGTGGGCATCGATATCTATGTACCTGGGCGTATGCCAAAGAAAGGGTGGATCCCTATGGAGGGGTTTAGTGGCCCATAATTCGCCGCTCGTCAGGGAAAGAATTACCCAAGATCCGCCGAACACATGCCATTTCTCCACCTTGACATGCTCCCTCAACTTTTCGATATCTTTCACTAGATCCCACGTCGTTGTTTTCCTCCAATGAAGCATTCCTGACGGCACCAGAACACTCGATCAAAGCCTCAAGGAAGACGAAGTAAAACGTACGGAGTGGATTTTCCAGCTCCACGTTGGTCAAAGAGTATGATCTCGTTTCGAATATCAGACCAGGCCTTCAAATGCTATGGCAGACTAGTACTTACTCTGTACTTGTCGGGGTTGAAAAAGCTGCGATCCGTGGTTATCGCAGCCTCCACCTGGGCCGCCATGAAGAAAGACAACTGGTTATGGTCAGGATCGAGGATTATGAGGAATCTGTGGCGAGGACGTGCCTGGTGTCCCAGTCGGGTTCCCGGAGAACTCGTAGTAAAGCGTATGTATGTCGGAGACCTTCAAAGTGCCAGTTTCGTAGGGTTCAATGGGGGGATACATGACGTTCAGACGAGAATAGGAGCTGTCCTATTATGGAAATCATTCGATCTCAAGTTGGACTTGCCATGTCAGAAAATGTGTATCTCCCAATTCGCCCTCCCTCTGCGCCCGGCGGTGCCAGTATCACACCCTGAGTTGACAGAAGATCAGACAAAAATGCAGCAAGAGGTCCAACACCACTTCGAAGACCCAGCATACACACCTCCTGGCACGGAGAAGTCTCTTATGGACGTCGAAAAAATGTGGCTTTCGTACGAATGCATCCTGAGGTAAAATCAATTCTTTACCTTGACTTAGTATTCGAGACCTCACACCAGGTACTTGCGCGCCTCCAAATGGAAAGTTGACATTGCTATCACCGTCTGGAAGCCACCCTCAAATGGAGACTCGAGTTCGGTATCTACGATACGTTAACGGCGGAATTTGTTGAACCTGAAGTTGGTCTCATGTTTCTGACTCCTAGTCATCTTTTGACGCCTCAATACCCAGGCAGTGACGGGTAAAGAAATCTGCTAGGGTTCGATGTTCACAACCGTCCCGGGCTGTACTTGATGTGAGTGAATTCCCCAGAGGGTTCCTTTATAACAATGGAATTAACTCCCAAACAGGCCTAGTCGACAGAACACGACCGAGGCCACGCGTCAAATACAATTTAACGTTTGGATACTCGAGCGGTGTATCGACCTCATGCCTGCAGGCGTAGAGTATGTTGTACCGCGAATCATAGTAGTCAAACGAATTGACGACTGTGCAGAAGTCTGGACATTCTCCTCAATTACGCGGATAAAGCCAAAAACCCATCGTTCAGTACTGCTCGAGCCGTCCTCAACATCTTGCAGGATCATTATCCAGAACGGCTCGGCCTCGCTCTGATCCTCAATGTGCCCTTTCTCCTCAGTGCATTTTTCAAGTTGATCACCCCTTTTGTCGACCCAATTACACGGGAGAAGGTAAAATCGCTCCGAGGGGAATCCAATAATAAAGTATTAATCTTGTTCAACAGATGAAGTTCAATCCCCAGGTCATTCAGGATGGAATATTTGAACCAGAGATGGTCATGTCCCAGGTATGTTGGAGGTTGTATTCATGCGGGAGCTCGAAGATGTTAAAACTCCAACTAGTGGTGGGGTGGTGCGTGTAACTTTGAGTACGACCACGACAAGTACTGGCCAGCTCTCGTAGGTAAGCTGACCTTTTTCTCGCTCCAAGTAAATACCCGTGTTGAAAGCCTCAGCATTATGCAAGGAGAGGTCTGAAATGTGGACAGCGACATGGCAGAAAATGGGTGGTAAGGTCGGGATTTCGGAGTTCGAGTACAAGACGGGTACGCCCAATAATGCTGGAGTGGAGGACCCTACGCCTGCACTCGATGCCGAACCTGCGCCTGCACCTGATGCAGAACTATAACCATCCATCGTCGGTTTCGATTTGGACCTCCGCACTTTCAGATGGATTTCGGACTTAGATCTAGAGGCGCGCAAAATAGAGCTAGAGCGTATAGGCGTTGGTTCGTTAATCGGTAGGCGTTGCCCATGTCAACGCAATTTCTCATCCCTCGTCCGTAACGAATAATATGATGTGAATCCTGAGCGGGAGTCAACGTTTCAAATGGAATATATTAACGATGGTGACGAATGGCTGCTGCTCGCGCGCATCGAACTTTGAACGATCCTCTATATAACGGTCTTCTACAAGAAAACTTTTAGTCTGAGATCGTGTCGGTGTTTCTTATAGGAAGTGTGCTTCATTCGTGCTGCAGAGGCAATATTCGCAGGTGGAGCATCGAAGTTCTCAGAGAATACGCGGTGTGCAGACTGCGGAGGCGCCTGCAATTGAAAATGCCGCTCGCGGATGCCGATTTCAGTCAAGTGAGGATTATTATATTTCTATTAGAAGCATATTAAACGTATCGTATCAATGAGTTGACTTTTTCCCTATCATTTACAGTGATCAGAACTGACCAAGATCCACATGAGGGTCTACCCACCATCGACAAACATGTTTCGTGTCGCAGACGGTAACGTTGCAGTCATCCCGTCCAGCTCTCGAGTAAGCTTCACTTGGCATCCCAGCCGACTCGTATCCGTGAGTGCGAATGCCATGTCAAGCATATCGTTTTCGTCGTCGTCCGGTTCAGGAAGAAGGTCGTAATATTCAGGAGGGAGAATAACGTGGCATGTGGAGCATGCTACCGAACCTTCGCAGGCACCTGGCGATGGAAAAAAGGTCCGGCCAAGATTCAAATAGAGGCGAACAGTGCACACCTTCCAAGTCGATGTCGTGTTCATGTGCGATCGACAATAAATCGTCCCCCTCATTAGCTTCTATTGTTTTAAGCAAAGATCCCTTCGAGTCTTTGAAATGTATCTTGATCCTAAACAGGCCTTGAGGTAGGTAAAAAGGAAGGGAACATGCGGAAAGAGGAGAGAAACCGACCCTGTTCCGGGCTCTGGCCGGGTTATGTTGCCGTGCCGCACACCTTTACAGATTCAGATCCCACTCCGGTACAGTAGACGATCAAGTACTCACTTGGCGAGGAATGGATAGTTCGCGTCCGTGGAGAGTTAAGTCGACGGGCGTGGGTGAGCTGGCTAAGTAATTGTAGTCTCAGGCCGCTCTGCGCCGTCGAGAGGGAAAACAGTTGTTTTGAAGCAAGCATAAATGTCAAAGTGGCTTAAAAGGCCAAGCCCGAGCCCTGGAAGCACGGGAACCAAGGTGTTATAGCGGTATTCGGAGCTAGCAATTTGCGAATCAATTCAAGGGACTCGCGAGTCCGAATCGGAGCGGAGAGGGAGACCGAAAACTCGGTGTCACGAGTTAAACGCGTCGCGCGCCGAAGGCTTAGTCAGTACTCTTACTAAATGCGCCGTTCGCCTCCGAAGGCAGCCAAGTTTAGGGTGCTTTTATATGTACACTACGACTACTCTCTACTCCTCTGCCTGCCCGGCGACGATCACATCATCTGAAAAAATAAAAGGTCAGGATGCATTCGCAGATGATTCGCGGGGATGACCTATTTTGAGGACCGCGCGAACCAGCTAAATTCACGACGGTCAACCGAGGGCGAAGTAAGAAATTCCAAGTACCACAAACCTGTGTCGCCAACAGATACTGCTGCCGCTTAGAGATGAGAGGATCATACACGAACTGCTTCCTCATGTCTGCGAGGAGAATAAGAACTAGGTTTCATCACTTGATGAATGTACGCGCCATTCTCTCCCCGCCCGTTGCAGTCGATGCCAAGCTTGGAGTCTCCCTCGATGATTTGTCGACTCCGTACCTCCGCTAAGGTCTCGATCGGCGGAAGCCCGCTGTTCTCGGCCAGTGCGAGAGGCACTGCATCCAGAGCGGACGCAAATGCGCGCATAGCGTATTGCTCGATGGACGGAATCTGTAGCACTGGTAAGTAAGGTTCAACAAACGTATACGCATATAACGAACCTCGTCTGCTGCTTTGGATACCGCAATTGCACAGCTGATATCAGCGGAGCCGCCGCCGTATACGACGCGATTGTCGACAATGAGATTCCGGACGACACAAATGGCGTCGTGGATAGCCCGTTTGGCTTCGTCGACAATCTGACCAACAATGAGGATTCGAAATTGTCATAGTTGAGATAACCTACCATTTTGTTGCTGCCCCGGACGAAGATGGTTACAGCGCGAGAGTTTGCACACTCCTCGATCACGAGCATTTTGTCGCGGGTTGTCCCAAAGGACACCTCACGTACAATGCCCGCTTTACCCAGCTTCTCCGCTGTGAGATCTTCAAAGCGAGGAACTATACGACCTTGCGTCGCTATTGCGATCAGCTTCGAAACATGTAAGCCGAGAAGACATTTAAAAAGTCGATCCGCGAACCTCAATTTCTGGGCCACCAACCCACCGCACCGCCGGCAGGTCGTTCTGCATCAATAAATGGTTCGCTTCATCGTCAAAGCCCCATTGGCAGATGACCAAATTCGCGCCAGTATCCTTGACGTATTTTATCATCTCCGCAAACTTCTCCTTCTCGTACTCGCGCAACTTCTTGTACTCCTCCACGCTCGTGATGTCCAAGTGGTGCTTGGTCTTGGGGCGCGGGGGCTCAAACGGACATGTCAGGATGGCGAGGCGGGCATCTTTGACAGAGTGCGGCATTTGGGGATGCGACATGTCCTTGTCAATAAGCACGCCCTTTATCAGAGTGGTGTCTGCCAGCGAACCTCCGACCTTGCCATCAACCTTGATTAGGTCGAACGGCACGTCGCGTCGCTCCAGATCTGCGACTGACAAGACCGCGTCGACGGCTATTTGAGCAAACTGTTGGTGCTCTTTTGAGACGCTATGCAGAACGGTTAGATTGATGCCACAGACACGGTGCACCGAATGAACATACATTTTGCTGCGAGACTTGTCATAGAGGCCCTGAGCAGATTTTCAGTGTTTCCTACGGAAAAGTCGATCCGGTCGGAAATTCGGTCCAGCTGCTCGACTGCAACCGCACATGCGCGATCGAAACCATCTGCGATCCGGATAGGATGTATTCCACGGTCCAGTAAAGCCTCGCTCTGCTCCAAAAGAGCCCCTGCGAGAACTAAAGGCAAGTTAGGCAATGCTGAGGATGGTGAGCATAGGCCTACCAACAACACCGGTTGTCCCGTCCCCGATTTCGTCGTCCTGGCTCTTCGACAGCTGAACGAGGAGTTTTGCGATCTGATGTTCGACTTCCATCTGGCCCAGTATCGTCGCACCGTCATTCGTTACTGTAATCTCGCCATCGGGAGATATGAGAATTTTGTCCAGCCCTATGTCCTCGCGTTAAAGAGAGTTTCCACACGAAAGCAGAGCAGAGACCTCTCGGGCCCAGTGATGTCCGTATGATGTTAGCGACCGTGCGTGCGGCCAGAATATGTGACTGGAGGGTCAGACCGGAAGAAAAGACACAATCCACGCACCTTGATCGCCTCTACACCATGAGTCCGTGTCTTCCTGGCTTGCTCGCGGACAATAATGAACGGTCGGCCATACTAAAGAAATTGAAATGAGATCTATCTCTTCGGGCGGAGTAAAAGGGAGTCTACCTCGTCAGTCGTGTAAATCGCTTGCTAGTGGGATGTCAGCGCCTGTGCAAAGCGTCCGGGATCGCGCCCACCTGTCCGTCCATGGCTTTCAGAAAAGTTGTACGCGTCCAAGGCCCGGCGTGACGGTCCGTGACTGTTTCGTGTGATTCTACCTTTCTGATCTCCTTCCACCATACCTCTCCGCAAAACCCACAATGGAACACGAAATTGACGCATGGCTCGAGCAGCTCAGCCAGTGCAAGCAACTGTCTGAGGCCGATGTCAAAAAACTCTGCGACAAGGCATGGTTCTTGCCCCACAAACTGACTCACATTCTTACCTCCCACCAGACGAGGGAGATCTTGATGGAGGAGTCGAACGTCCAGCCAGTGCGGTGTCCGGTGACGGTGTGCGGGGATATCCATGGGCAATTCGTGTGTTCCGCCCGTCCCGTTTCGAGTCCCGGTCGTTCATTTCCTTCAGCATGACCTCTCAGAACTGTTCCGCATCGGCGGAAACTCGCCGGACACAAACTACCTCTTCATGGGTGACTACGTCGACCGTGGCTACTACTCCGTCGAGACCGTCACTCTGCTTGTGGCCCTCAAGCTGCGCTATCGTGATCGTGTCACCATATTGCGCGGAAACCATGAGTCCCGGCAGATCACGCAGGTGTACGGTTTTTACGACGAATGCCTCCGCAAGTACGGGAACGCCAATGTCTGGCGGTTCTTCACCGACCTTTTCGACTTTCTGCCCCTTACGGCGCTAATTGACAATCAAGTTGGTCTCTTCAATGCAGTGGCCGTGCACTCGATCTGACACTGCAACGCAGATATTCTGCCTCCATGGAGGCCTTTCTCCCTCCATCGACACCCTCGACCATGTGCGGTCTATCGATCGTGTGCAGGAAGTCCCTCACGAAGGCCCCATGTGCGATCTGCTGTGGTCAGACCCTGACGATCGTTGCGGTTGGGGAATATCTCCCCGTGGGGCTGGTTATACGTTCGGACAAGACATCTCGGAAGCGTTTAATCATAATAATGGCCTTACTCTTGTTGCACGGGCGCATCAGTTGGTGATGGAGGGTATGTCCTTGTTCTTATCGTGTACCTTGCTCTGACTCCATCCTCAGGTTACAGTTGGGGTCAAGATAGAAATGTAGTGACCATTTTCAGCGCACCGAACTATTGTTACCGTTGCGGAAATCAAGCTGCAATTATGGAGATAGACGAAAAATTATCCTACAGCTTGTGAGTCATCATCTGATCTCGATTTGGTCTGATTGCTGATTTATCGTCAGCCTACAATTCGATCCTGCTCCGCGGGCAGGCGAACCTCTCGTCTCACGACGTGTACCGGACTACTTCCTCGTGAGCGTCATCTTTCCGATAAGGACAATATGGCTGATTTTACCAGTAGTAATATCATATATACGCCTCATTCTCCGTCTCGTATGACCTCACGCCCGCCACGAAGAACGGTTTCCTGCCGCGAGATTGTTATCCCGTGCACCTGTCTTTACTCAGTCCTACAGCCAGCCTGATTTCGACGCTTGTTTCACTTCCCTCCGCTTTTGCACGCACTCGCAACGACCTCCTCACATTCCTTGACCACGGACTGTTGATGCCAAAGACGCATTGTTGAATAATAAAATTTCTCTTTCTCGCTCCTCAACTGGTTTACATGCAAGGGCAAAATCATACAGTGTGTTATGTGTGATTGTTTAATGATACTAATACACCAGGTTTGTTTTTGCGTGCGCTTTACTTGTGAACGCCGCGATCGGCTTTTACCTGTGCACAAGTTTAGCAACGGAAGCAGATGGAAAACAGGACCGGACTGACGACATCTTCGCTGTCTGTTTGCTTATCGTCGTTCCAGACTTCGGTCTCTTCCTCGTGAATTGTCTTCCGGACCAAGACTTGGGGGTGAGATTCGTGGTTTTCGCTCTTTGCCCCAGACAGAGGTCCATTGACCTCGTCGCGCAAGTTGGTTGCTTCGTCAGGCGAGTGGCGCGACTGGATGTATTCGACGGTCATTTTCTGGAGGTCGAAGGGAGATGAAGTGTCTTTGTCGGCCTGCTCAAGGCGTCAGCGATGTACGGAGGATCGCAGATTGTATTGTACCTTCACCGATGCCTCCGAGGCGCTAGCAAGGTGTTCGTTCCACCCGGGGGCATGCTTGTGCGGCGTCGAAGTCTTGTATTGCGTCCCCGCGAGATTCCGGGACTTTTCGCTTTCGAGGACCTGGACTTGTCGTTAAAAATAGTGCTACCGGCGAGACGGAGACACGCCTCTGGGTCATTATCGTGCATGGTGCTGAGCGACAAGGGTCAGAGAGTAAGCACCAAAGACGAAA
This sequence comes from Mycena galericulata, assembly GCA_029289565.1. NCBI lineage: Eukaryota > Fungi > Basidiomycota > Agaricomycetes > Agaricales > Mycenaceae > Mycena > Mycena galericulata. The sequence goes on from JARKIA010000523.1 coordinate 57,693, forward strand.
TATCTTCAAACCTGGAAAATCTACCAAGTATCGGCTTGTATCTTATGACACTCGGTGCGGAAGATCATACCTGGTGGAGCGCGCAGCAGTGGGCGCGACGGCGCGAGCTGCGCCTGCGATACTTCTGAGGGCTGCGGGGAGCGGGAAGAATGAGCGAGTACATGGTGGATGAGAACAAGTTTGGTTAGATTCTTTCTAGCGGCTGCATCATGCTGATGTCATGGGCTCTGTGGAGTCGTGACTCGTATTAGTAAGTAGATCATCTGCCAATCATGTGATCGCGTACTTGCTATCGTCGCGTCGACCTAGGTTCGGAGCAAGCCTGTCTCCGCGCCGGCAAGCCGGCGATTCTCGGAGAGAGGCTTGGTCCAAACTCGTGAAAATAAGGCATGTGTTCCCGGGCGGATTACTCCTCTGTTTCGAGTCCGATTCCCTTGGGGTAAACGAACATTTTATTCATTCGATAGTAGTGTATATGCCTAGCTATTTGGTCTTGCAGGATATGTTGCCCTTCCCATTTTATATCCTGACTTCGAGCCACCAGTTGTCCCATCAATTACCGGCAAACCGACCACATTTGTCTTAAAATCCTCAGGTTTTATGGACTCGATCGATTCACAATATTATTATCAAAAGATCTCTCAGCAAGAATGTAGTCCGTACCATCTCTCATCGTTAAGAAAACACGCTGCCAGTTTCCTGGCTGAATCGGGCAGCGTGGACGCGACGCGTTTCATGAGTGACCAAGTGTGACTCGACAATCTGAAAAATTGCTGTCTTGCGTGTGCCTCGTTCTTCGACTACAACTTCCGTATCCCGGGTATCAAAGGAGAATTTTCATTATTTGATGCCCTGAAGGCGCATCGAGCGTGGAGGTATACATATATGTTTTCGAGGAGTGCCAGGTGAGCGGGCGCAACGGGTGAAAAGGGGCGACGGCGTGGTGTCTGAGGTTCCCGAGGTGTGCTCGTGGGTCTAGTTGACATTTCTAAGTCCACCCAAGCGCGCGATAATGTAAGGGAGAGGGAGAAGAAGCGGGAGAGGCGCGACGCGTTGATGACAAATCACGCCAAATTCGGTCATTTTGTTGTAGCCACCTAGCGCACGCCGTTCTAGCCATATTGACTCAAAGTAAAGTTGGGTAGTCATTAGGAACATCCTAGCTATATTACTTCCTCCTCAGATTTTTTATCTTCCCCGGACAAATCATTCTATCCGAGCTTTTTCATCGCGATGCCGAGTGTAAAAGGCCGACATTGACCACAGCTTTTTAACACCATTTGAAGCCGGGTCATAAATCTGAGTCGAGAGAAACACTTTTACACTTCATATCTACAGACGGTATCAAAAGTTCTAAGTATTTTACGCCGTTCCCGAGTCGGCAGGACGCGCAGAACACATTGCCCTTTTTCTTGATCTTGGCACAAGCCCCTTCTCAGAATGCCCTTCGAAGCACGTGCATGTCACGAGGGAAGGCGGCTTGTTCCGAACCTAGCGTCGACCCGCATCCGTTGGAAAACGCAAGTTTCGGTATAAATCTCGGGACCCCGCTTCATGACTGCCACCGGTCTCCGGAGGATAAGAAGCAGGTGTCATGCATGCGTTGTAAACAACCCGTCCACGGCTAAACGGGGTGCGAAAGGCCGACTATTT